>QNGE01000033.1:188090-274048 GCA_008508345.1 Paragonimus westermani
GTTTTTGTTCCTAGTCCCGTTGAGACGCTTAAGTGGTGTATTGGTTTCTCCAATAAAATAACCTCCGTGTCATCCGCCTTCTGGATTCATAACAGTAGTTAACCTTCATTACGCAAAACAGACTAGACAAGAAGCGTGTTTATTTCGTCAGTCCAACGTATCCACACGCTATGTAAAAGAGTAGGTCTTACTTCAATCAAACTCCTACCATTTGAACCATATATGAACAAGTTAACACTTCCACCGTTCTTTGACTAAACCCAAATCAGTTTCACCGCAATTCTGTTCAGCCGTGTGCGGAACCTCACGTCTAATCTTAAGAAGGCATGAGATGTGTTTGTATTAGTTTCAAAACCTATTGCTTGGAGTCTTTTACGAATCAGCCATTGAAACGGTCGACAAAAATAGATAAAATTACTTGAAAATGAAGGGACTAAAGTGTGAGAGCCGTGCTCTTGTCAATTTTTGTTAACAAAAGCTCAGCGCCGGCGACTCTTAAATTCAATACGTGAATGTATATTTGAAAATAGCACCTGGAATATCGAACTGGCTTTGATGGTCTCAGTTTACTTCGAATTTTCAACAGCGTGTGGCGCTCCATTTTTTTCACAGTCAACAAACTGACAAACACGCATGCTGTCCAGTTGGAAATACAATGTACACTAAGAGATAACAGAATCAGTGTGTTTGATGGTCCGAATTATCCAAAAGTAAACCACCTATTTTTGTTGTACCCACTTTCTATGTACACACGCTCAATCGATCTGACTGTAAGTCATACTAAAAAACATCAAACGATGAACTCTTTGCTTACTGATCCACCTCGTTTTTAACATTCTTAATGTATTCATTGATCTGTATACGTTATCAAGTCTAAGCTAAAGTCTGTGGTATGCTCACAAATGAGCTGTCAACTGGGAACATTTTTACCACTGAATTTTGATTCACAAACCAACGTTACCGGTTGGGTTGTTGGAACAGAATGTTCAAAAACCCACCTTAGTATCGACCACCGTCTGCAGTGTTTGCGTCTGCCGTGTTTCCTGCAGCAGCGAATCATTTTCTTCCTTAAGTTTTTGATGGTCTTGCAGTAATAAGTTGAAGTCCTGGCGAAAATCAAAACAGAATAGGTGTGTGAATGGTAATTTGCCTGCGTGTGACACGACAGTTAACGGCAAAAGCAATATCGTCTACAGGTCAGAACGGTCAAATATGATTTTTACACTGTGACGTAAGTGCTAGTTTGACGCATGTGTATGTAACGTTACATCCACTGACAAATGAAGTCAAATTATATTTATCTAAGGTTCAGAATTGAAAACAATCAATCGTTTCGTCAGAACACAACATGCAACCTTTTATTGCGTAATTAAAAAAATCAATTTCAACTCACACACAGTTTTTTTAATTGAACCATTCTGCATGAAAGAAAGTTTGTCGGGTGAATATTTCGTGAAATCACCGTGAAATATTGTACACAGTAAACACTTTACATTTGTGAACGGAATATCGACGTATATTTTTCAGTTGGTACGAATAACGTCAGATCCAGTTAATGAAATTGAACAGCATTAACAGAAAACAATAGAACATAAACAGTTGCAATATGTAACTTAGGCAATCATAAAAACACCCAGGTTGCCAAAAGCATGTTTCCTATTCAAATGTCGTTGTTAATTTTGGTAATGCCTCCCAGTAATTAGTGAATTGTGCATTTTAAGAAAAAGGTCACTTCAAAAATGGTATATTTTTCAGAAATCACCATTAACAAAATTTACGTAATTTATCCGGAACATTTCAGCTGACTTGGTTGTTTTAGAAACATGGACCGAAGGGTAATAAAATTATATCAATACATTTCAAAATGAAGAACAACCACACTTTATCGCGTTTGTCACCACCGAGCGTATTAGCGATAGGTCATGCCTATTGCAAAGTTGCTGACATTATAATTAGCAGTCTAGTCTCAGAAGTCTCAGGATGTTAGTGCAAATCCCGGTTTGGATGAGGATATGCTGTACCAGTGAGCTCCCATAACAGCAAAATTTTAGTCTAACGTTCCGTCCCAAAGTAATGTGGGTGCACTTTCTACGTATGTACACGATTGCATTAAAGTGTGGTCGTTCCCAAATTGTATCGTCAAACTCCTACTAAACGTATATAAAGTTGCAGGTAGAGCTTTCCGCTTGCAAACCGTAACTTTACTACCGAGTAATGTTTCCGTAACCTTTATGACCTAGAGGAAACCCTTCACAACAAAACATGAAACAATTTGACATGTGGTATTTTTATAACATATTGTCTCAGAAGGCACTGTTCTTGTATAAATAACCAAATGCAATACAGATCTAGAGCGCCAATTTGTTGAAGGTGATCTTGGATCTGGAAGTTCAGCTGAAGGGTTTCTCTCCAGTAAATTGCCTCGTTTGGTGAAAAATATTATCACTGAAGTTTCTGCCGCAAATACATTACTCAAATGTACTGTGGATTCTTTGAGAAGAAGAGAATATGAGACACCTTTTATGTCGCCCTTTATAACATGGTGCATGCTGACAGCTGCGATCAGACTACGACATGTCAGTCCCCGGAAACGACCACATTATAGAGCAATAAATTCTACAGTGATTGCACGCTTGTTGTTTATGTACGTAGCCTCTTAACTGGATTCAGATAAAAAAATACGCGATCACGCTATCGACGCAGGCAATTCTGGTTGAAACAAATAGATGTTATATGTTGAGCTACATCAGTTGGAACCTGTATGAGTAAAATGTACAACAGAGCAACGCTGCAGAGAGAGCCGTTCGTATGGAATTTTCACCGTAACAATGAGTATATTTGGTATCCCAAATTCTCTTCAGAAGGGAACGGTCTTTCCTTCATTATAATGAAGGTTGCTTTTGGAAAAGTAACACCAAAATAAACAAACAAACCCCGCGCACGTTTATTTTCGTTATACCAATACACACCGGATCAAATGCACGTCAGTTTCTCATCGCATCCCGTTTGTTCAATAAAACTGGCAAAAACAGGCGATATTCACGAAAAGTTACGAACAAATGATCCATTCAAAATGTTGGTGGGCTTGTTTGTTTACACTATTTAGAATGATTGCTGGTCAAACATTGTTCAGCTGTGTTTGATTAAGCTGACAACGCAATGACAACAGTGTGTCCCATTCATAAGCGTTCACCCCGATAGGTGGAAAGACCTCTGAAACTATCACACAACAATTGACCTTACAGTAATAAAGACTCATCGATTCAAATTACCTTAATTATTTATGGACATGAATTTTCTGTGGTGAAGGCGTGGTTGTACACTTTTGTAATCGACGTAGATGGGGAGTTTACTGGCTAATGTTGAGAGACTAGTTGGTAAATTCTATTATACACGAGTCACCTTCATATTAGTTCAGAGCTCGGACTACCTAAATCGAACTTCAACTTGATTAAGAGAAACTAATCTCAGAGTCAGCCCTAATGCTGACAGGTATTAATTCTGTTTTTCATCAGGGCGATCGGACAATTGGAGTATGGTTCACAAAAGACTGCCGGCAAAAGGTTATATGGGATATATCGTCCTTGCCCACTGTTAGGTCAGCATGGTTACTAAACGTGTGAATGTACCGGGTTTTAAGTCTCACCGCTGTCAAAGTTAAGCGATGCTATTGGAAGCCGGAAAATGAGGAGTTCACGTTATGTGATTCTTGTTGAAAATACTGCTCCAGAATGTTTGTCTGAATAAGTTGGTTACAAACAACTGAAATTTAATTTCACCGCGATGTTCAAAATTATGTAGTCTCTCATTCGAAAACAAACATCTGAAACTAACTGTCTTCATCGTGTTACTTGAGGCAACTAATGAACACTAACCTTTTAAAGATTCATGGACAAGTCGAAACAACAATGCAAGTTCATTGAAAAAGTAGCTTCTCTTAAAATAGAACCGTGAAATCTCACTAAACATTAGCTAGTTCAGTAAAGCTTAGACTATCATTTAGAAACGTCAAATACGATGTCAGTTTTGGGGATTTAGGCCGGCAAACCATCAAACTGCGCTTAGGAATTGTTTTCCGCCTACATCACCAGAACATTTGCAGCCATATTCAGTGTGATTTTTATACTACCAGTTGTATTATTCCATTATTCACAAAGTCCAAGCTTAATTCTATCATTTTAATGAATTCAACGCCCTCCCGCTAATGCTCGCATCAATATATGTATCTGAATATATTAAATATAGTAAAACAGTCCGGTTAAGATTTCTCACATTTTTATAGTTGATTGTAACTATATGTGAACACGAGGCAAATGAATATTAAAACTACAGTCGGGAAGAATTTGAATAAGAACACAAAGACGCAAGTCACGCAACTTTCTGTGAACCTACTAATCTGTCCATTCGTAAGCATGAAGAGAGTTTTGAAAGTCAGAACTGGGTATAATCTGAATTACCAAAGCAAGGAATTGAACAGTAGATGGATCTTCAATTTCAGTAATGAACAAGTTTGAGTTTTTGGGAGATGATGGTAAAATTTAAACCGATCACTAGCGAGCCGTTGGGTTTTGTGAGAGATATGCTTCCGATATGTTTTAAACGTAGACTCTGATATAGAATTTTTCTAGCTATGTTTACAAGGCGTTTTGTCCCTTTGACAAGGTGGATATCTTTAGTTGCGTTTCTAACAAATTCGCCGTCGTGCACAGATCATGGTGCGGTTGTGGAAGTAATTACGAAATAAGCACTATCTGCTGGTTACTTAGGTTGCTTTAGTTAGCTCTGCCGCACCATCTGTTGCAAAACCATGGCAATTTTTGTTCAGCAGACGGAACGGTGAAAAAATCGACTGAGGCCCCGTTTTTTAAGATGAGACAATGTTTGTGAATCCGTTAACCCAGTCCCACCTTGTCTTGGTAAGAAGCCAAATGAAACCAAGATGTTGATGACTGTTATCTGACTTGATGGTGAACATCAGATGAGGGCCGGATTTTAGACCAAAACAGGTAGATCACGATAAGCACAATTACTGAGATTAGAAATGAGGAACCGCTAGTCTTTGTTGGTCGTGAACTAAGTAGTTGTTTGCTGCTATTGAAGGACGATTTTCCACGGGTAAACAGTAGACGGATTTTGCTTACTCAAGTTGATGGCATTGTTCACAGTGAAGGGACAGCTACTTAGTGATGATATTTCATTGAGTTTCCGCTTGACGCAGTTCACATAAATATATACTGGAAACACCATAATACGAAGGATATACGACGTAGTACAATATACGAACCAGATTTTGTGTAACTAAACGAGGGATGGGTCAGTTTTTTTCGTACATAATAAATGAAGTCTGACAATTAAACATAACAAACTAATGCAGTTTATCAAGTGAAATTTCACCCCTTCTGAAGCGATAACTAGAACGAATTAGTGCGCTGTTGGGGGCCGCATGAGACTCACAACACAGTCATTTGAATGGGCATATCAGTCGGACGCATGTGCAGATACCACTGGGATACCGCAGAAACAACAGTCTTTTTAGTTTTCCACAGAAAGAGTTTCTGCGTGTTAATCGAGCTATATCAGCTTGTTCACATGCATTTTAAAATTTCATAATACATCAACCTGAATGCTGACTTGCCTGGCCTTGCTCTGCGGACGGTTTCTGATGAACCGCGAAGGAACTATCGTCCTCGAATCACCTCGCATATTAACAATTATTTGGCTATCATCGATTTTATCTAACTGATCATGAATATGGATATCTGCGAGTGGTAAGTGCTCTACTGGATAACAGTTGTATACGTGTTTTGCAGTCAGTGGTTAACGTATTCAGCTTGTTTCTAGATATGTTCATATGGTCGCCCAACCAACTGAGAGTATTCCAAAAACAAGCGAATTAGTTCATTCCACAAGTTCGGTCTACATACTCGACAAATTTGGCTGCGTTTAACCAAAGCTTCAAGTTAGACCTGGCGCTAGAATTACTTTCGTAGCCCACAACAATATGGGGTTTGTTTTGGGGTCAAGGGTTTTATACGTTCTAACAGTGGGACTGATTCGACTTGTAGGTCGTAGTTTGCTGTTCATTGCTATAAACAAGAGCAATAAAAACGAGAAAACCCTCTGACCAACGAACAGCTACAGATATGAATCGAACGCTTCTGATGCACAGAGACAGGTCCAGAAATTATGTAAGAGAAAATGGTTATCGGATATCAGGTAATGCTATTAATCAAAACAATTGCCGAAGATGTTTGCGCAGATGTTTTAATCTAGAGACCGTTGTTTGTAACCTGCATACGCTTCTTGACCATCTTTACGCGCAGTTGCTGCAATGATTATTAATTTATTCAAAGTTTTTTGGGAGATTACCGAACCTTTTTCCATTCACTTGTAACATCAAGTCACCACATGACTGTGGGTAGCTGAAAAATGTTCAGGTTTCCTAACAAACAGTTAGACTTAAACCCTCAGGCTCAGTCGCAATGGTCTTCAAATTTTTAACGGCTACATACGCCGATAATAAAATTCACGGCTGTAGAATCTGTTTCAAATGGTTGCCGATATTGGATCAATCTGTTTGGCGTTCATTAACAGGCAGATCGACCAGCCTCTCTGATCAATTGAACAGACTTAATAAACGATGACACTATTTTTTCTCATTGCCCAATTCAACTGGCCATCCGGCGAACGTTCAGTGCTAACCAACACCACTTCACGTCTCGTACACCGAATGCAAAAAACATTCTAATTACTAACACGAGGAGAGTAGTGATTCTTTTTTATAGCTGACTCTCGGCAAACCACCCTGAGATTAACTTATTTACTCAAGTCCTGTCTGCCTTGACTCTATCCAAGATAAGTAGCTGGCTAACCTGCTTTCGAAATGTTCATTAGACGGAACTGAATTGCTACCATCGAACGTGATTATGATCGTGTGCAAGTTGTTGCAAAATTCCTAATTCTTGATGATTTCCAAGCATACTTCAGCTGAACGCACAACTCCTAGGTAGTTTGTTTCCTTAAAACATGTTTAAGTAGCATTTTTCAACAATGTTACTCTGTCCAGTAATAACATGAAAAACTAATCTAGCATGACGTTTTGGCTACTCGTGCTAATGAATTCGATTAGTCCCTACTGATTTCATTATAGACACTCACTTTTATAATAATGATACAGAAAAATCATGAAAGGTCAGCGAAAATAAGTGAAATCTTCAATTACCATTCGGGCAAACAAGCTGACTAGCATATCCCTTCAAGTGGACTGCCCCTAATGATGTGTATTGTACCTTGCTCATATATATAGTATTCTTGGTAAGCAAACGCTACAGGTGAAGTAGTTCGGGAAATGTTACAACTGACTTAGTCCCCAAGTTATCGTTCACACTGGATAAGTTATCCAAGCAAACAAAATCACATAGACACGCAAACCTCTATAGCCTCTTCTGGGTGTCACTATCACCGACGAACGTCAGTTCAGCTAACTAACTAATACATTTAGCATACCAAGTGAGAAAAAAACTTCGGCTTTCATTTTGTTAACAGTCTATCAGAGCAATGTATGGGATGGCAGACTAGTCAATAGGAATGAGTGGAGTGCACAGTTTCATAGCCCACAACTTGTTTGCGTTAACTGACTATATGATGCCACCTGGTGCAAGCTTCGACAGTAATAACTCTTTCAGATGTCCTCCTCTAGTGGTTGCACTTTGTGTGTGGCAATATTTTGGAAAAAACGGTTGCTCATGTTTATTTAAACAGATCGATGGAATACTATAGTTCAGTGTGTTAATATCGATTTCAACTAAAGAAAACCTTAAGTTCATGACCTTGTTGGGATTTCAATGTGGACTGAACGAGTGCTTTAATCGGAAACAAATAAAAGCGATTCGGCTGATCTTATCCCACTGAACGCGTTTTTTCGATTTTTGGAAAACAATTTTGCAATCTTTCTTATAATCAGTTCTCGTAAAACTTAATTATTCCCACCAAACCCTCACAGCGTTTAGTATTTTATGATTTAGTGAAACAGTTTCTGGATTTTAGTTTTAACGTTGAGCTGCTTTACAGCCCAGTTTTCAATGGTTTTCACCAGAATCACAAGGGTTTGCCTGTCTCGCCACACTCCCTCATATTGATCGAATGATTACAATCAATTCAGCAAGGCGACGCCGCCATTCTGCTCAAACTACCACAATATGTTGAGCAGACTGGCAGCTGGGAAGGTTGAAAATATTCAAGAAAACCAATCAAGAGTGAAGCTTAGTGTAAAACAAACAAGGCAGCCAAGTGGAACGTGAAATTCATGGATGAACTGCGGATTGGATATGTTCAAGAAAATTTGTAAACCGTGAGAGGGATGACTGTTATTCCAATTTGAGAGATACGTGGGCTATGTTGACCTCGGGTATTTCGAGTCTAAACTGCGTGAACTTGAATGAAACGAATATAGGTTCTGGGTTTGGCGTATCACGTTCACAATCTCACAGGTCTTTTTCCTTCTCTTGCTGAAGTTTCTGCGAACAACAGCCAGTTATTGCAAGTATATTGAAATTTTCTAGTGTTCTTTTGATGCTCAGCATGAAACTCAGAATATGAACTACAATTACTAAATAGAGTTATATCTTTGCGGATTAATTGCAACCAGCTTGTGTGTGATTGCCCTTAATTTGAACTCATGTAGATTGAAGCAGATTTTACTTATCAGAAGTTTGAGTGAACCAAAACGTGGTAGATGCAACCACTTAATCATTAAAGCATTTCTAACATCACAAGTCACTATTTGCAATAAACAACCAAAAGATGCAGATAATCAATTGGCGGTTCAAAAGTAGTTGGTAGATACAGGGCAAGTTCAAGTTGATCAACAAATGCTTCGTCTTCAGGCAACACTGGCCTTAATCAGCTGATCGCGGCCACTACATTAAAACATGAATATTTTGATGGAATGACGTAAGAGAACTCCAAATACCGAAGCTGGATCGACAGCGTGATAAGTCGACAATAGGTGTCTAGCGACTGGGAATAATTTTGGTATGCGTATTTCACGTTGATTTTCTCCGATAAACTTGCTGGCTCTGAATACGCCCTGAACGTTTTGACCATCCCCATTGACTTAATCGATCACCTAACCTATTAACTGCTTCGGAAAAAGATCGTTTTTGCAAGTGAAAAATTGCAACTGAACAATGTCTATGGAATACTTGCATACATCACTCATCATGTTCCAAATGTTCTGGGAAACCGTCGCGGAATCGCACCAGTGTAGTTGGGGTAATTTCTTCTCAAATTATTAACAGTTGTGACACGGTTGGTTTCTGATTCCAGGTCGTCGTATAATCATCAACTATAAATGTTTTCTCACCGGCTTGAACAAATAAACGTGAACTTCAGAAAAGTTAAGGTAGGAAACGATTTTGTCCTTTTGAAAGTACGTTAGTTAAGCAAAAGTTCATAACACCTCGGATTTAAGCGTGGATACGACTGATCATGTGAAAACTACGTTGAACACCGATTTACTAGCTTCCAGTAAGGCTAAATTAATCCAGTCATCAATTTTTTCTGGAAGATAGTTAAGTCGTTTGGTTTTCACGGGGAAGAGAAGTGAAAACTGCTCTATAAACGTCAATCGATGGCTCCGAGACCATGAATTTGCAAACTGTGGATTGCTTGAACTTGTCGAAAAGTTTTTGATCAGTATTTCGTTGTTTATGTCTTTCTGTATCCAAATGCTTTGCACACCATGTGGAATACAAGGCCTGACAAAAAACTCTTATCGATGACATGATTTCCGACTCTGGAACAGATGCAAACCTTAGCTTGTAACTCAATATCTGTTGCATGTTCTTCGGTTTACATCAGATCGAGACCGATCAGAGTAGATTCTAAGTTTGCTAGGAGGATGCCGAACGTAGTATACCCTTAAGCTTATTTTTCCATCTATTTTCGCCTACCTTGTTCTTTGCTAGTACACCAACCTCTTCTTAAAGCGGCACACATTATCGAATTCATGTGACATCCGAAAAACGCGGTAAGTAACCGGCTGATTTAAATTAATCTCCTTCAAGACGAAAGTTTACGTGTACGCAACAATACACAGAAAACATAAAACACTTATCTATTACGTTTTCCACTGCAATGTGAACTGTGGTACTACAGGGAAAAAGAACTCAATACACATCACATATCTGTGGATGTGTGATGTAAAAATTTCGTTAATGACAGTACATTTAATTGAAATTTCTTTCGGGTGCTCCATTAAACCTGATACGTTTTCGTTCCTAGACTCGCCAAATGATACACGGTTTGTGATTGTGACGGAGGCTGGATATCACAATAATGGTGGTCACACAATTCAGCGTAATTGCGCAAAGTACACGCAACGGTTAACGAGACCAACGATAGCAATTAACGCTGCTCCATTTTTTATTCTGTTCGATTGTCCGTAGACCGTCGGAGTGGATGTTTAGTTTTAGTCTGAATAGAAGGGGCAGATTTATATGATCATTCATTCGGGAAAAGCTTATTGGCCTAACAATGAACGGTCCGTCAGTAAATGTCTACCAAGGCCGTACCAATAACTTGGCGTTCCTGGCTCATTCCATGATGGTCATACACAATTCTAACTACTAGTCATCTCCACACACTGATCTGCGCTGGCCTGACCCAGAGCAGAAGCTCGGGTCCGCACATCAACTTTATATTTCAGCTGATTCAGACAAAGCGAAGTGTCCTGTACAATTAAAATCACGTGACCTGCTCTCAATGAAATTCCTTATTCATAAAAAGAACGTTAAACAAATGACATCATCTATTGGAACAATCGTAAAACCATTACTAAAATCTAACGATTCCTACAAGAGGGAGTGACATATTTATAACACAAAACTCTTCCGTGTACTCAGAAAATTGGACTTAAAACGATTTTTTGTCCGATGATAATACGGCTCATCGCCGCAGACAAACCATTGACAACAAACTCACTTCTTTTAAACGTGAAAATTCGTAATTACGCTCGATTAGTTGACGTTCGATTTCGCTGCCGCGAGTGCACGCTTCGTTCAACTGGTTGCGTAATCGGTTAATTTCTGCCCTATCGGATTCAATACGATCCAGACGAATATTTGATCCTGTTCCGGGTTCTGCACCTACAGTAGTGGTGGCATTGCCTGTTGAACTTGCACCGGCCTCTGTGGTTGAAAGGATTCCACCTGTTGCCGTCGTCCCGCTGGCTGTTTTGCCGGCTTTCACAGCCTCTATGAGACGTCGTAAACTGTCTTCGGTTGCTGTTAGACTGGCCTTCACACTCGAAGTTTTGCGATCTGCTTCTTCCAACGCTTTCTTCATCTGCTTGTTTTCAATAGTCAGTTCATCCACCTGACGCTTTGATAAATCCAGTTCGCTCAACCCTTCCGTTCCTCGATCGGTTGAAAATCGTCCCCGTAAGCGATAGTCACGCTCATGCCGCAGCTCAGCCTCCATACTGTGCAATGTCTCCAGCATTGTCTGTTCGGGATGAGGAAGAAATAGACTGTCATGCGAACGAGACTAGAGATTTTCTCACAAGGTCTGAAGAACAACCTGTTGCTGACAAGAAATCTTTAAGGTGCCAGTATCTAAAGTTTCTTAATAGTCATCTGTGGTTTTATTCCGGTTAGTTACGACTAAAGTTATGCTGGCCAAAAATGTATGATCGAGAACTCTCCCATCAGAGAACATTCAACTATCAAGAATTATTTATAGTGTCGGTAAACTTGCGTAATTCATGGAGATTAAACTTAACTAAGGAATGTTGAGTACGTTACTCGTTAGTGTCCCAAATGTTTGAAAATTTGCCGTGAAAAGTAGTCACAATAAGAACTTTGGTATAGTTAGTAACGTGAGTAGTCAAAAGCAGATTTCCGAGGTTGTGATAACCCCATGAGAGTAAAGTTTGTGAGGCGATTTGAAACGACCTCGATTTAGAGATAGTTAAAGGGAGTTATAAAACAGTGTTACACATATTATTTGGCTGTAAAAATACACAAACTGTTCCGGTCTTGAGTGCTGAATTTTCAGGGCCATTTCAGGTCGTCCTATGTAGTTTGAAAAATATTATGATCACAGTTCCTTTTAATTTTTAATCTCAGCTTACTACGACATGCAATCATCACGTCTGACCCTCAGTCATTTTTGCAAACCACGGATGTGACAGAGAACATTATTATAGCTTACCCAAGAACGCAGTATCACTACTCACCCTACGCAGGACGGGAAGAACGGTCAAATTATCTGTCAATCACAGAGTGAATGCAGCGCGATAACAAAGAGTTCGTCATAAGTACTACTAAGTTAGCGTGGATACGGAAATGGATTACACAGATGTCTTAAGGACTGCCTAAGTGTTTTTGGATAAGCAGGCAGTTTAACCAAACACCAGAAACTTGACAGACTTCTGATGATATCCATGACAAGTAACCATTAAGCAACGTGTTCGGGAAAACACGGTAGGTGTACTTCTACATGAAGTCTCCATTGCAACTTTTGCTAACGTATGGAAAAGACGGTCTTAGTGCAAACAATATGAATTCGTTCATGCAATTGCAAGAACTTGCCCCTGGAAACGCCCTGCTATTTACAAAAGTGATGAATAGGAATATTTAAAATTCGTCCGTGAACTTAAGAATATAACTTTTATTTTCCGGTCAACTTTTATTTAGGACGATGAAACTGGCCTTCAGTTTCTGGATGCTCGACACTCCGGTTAGTCCGTCGGTATTCTGATAAGGCAGTCCAATCAAAAGGAATCCACTCAAGACACAAGCTAGAATTCAGATGATACATAGTATGTGTGAGGACTAGTTGAGCTTCCTATACTTCAATGGAGAAGAAATAAACTACAAGCCGTAGTTAAGCATAATTTTTAAAGTTATGCCCATCGTAGCATGGATAGTTGCTTCAGGGTAACTAACGAATTAAATGATTTGATGATACGAAAATAATTCGCAAAGGATAGATGTACATGTCAGATCATTACTGGTTTCACACTTGATTGCACCTTGGATTGTCAGTTTGCACTGGCTACAAGAACAAGGGTTCAAAATGATGTTTGTAGTGCTTATTGACGCTCATCCTCAATCCGACACTCCACGACTGGTCTCCTCCCTGTTTGAGTCGAACGAGCTACCTTTCCTGTCATGGGAAATTGCTCTTATCCGCTCAGACACTAGTTCCATGAGCATGGCTTTCGATGGGGAATTTGTATGAAGTTGAGTTATAGCTCGGTTTCACCCTGTTTATTGTAATTCTTGTCAGTCAGCCCAAACCGACACACCACCGCCGGTCTCTCATCTGTATGGACTCGTAACCTAAGGATACGTGTGGAACAAATGGCCTGCAGATGGAAACCCCAGCTCGAGATGTGGAAAGTTGCCGGCTCAATCTCCATTCAAGTTATTTCTACCGAATAAGTATAAACAAGCAGTAGACAGTCAATGGAGTGTCGGTTTGAGGTTTAGTGTCGTGAACTGTTATATGTTCTAAAGGTTTGCTACGTATTTTTGGTACTATCGCCAACCAGAAGTTTTTCTTGCCCATTTCAAGTGTCCATTCACATCATGTCAAACCACTTTCGTATGGTTTTGAAAAGAAGTTCTTCGTAGTAAGTACAAAGGACGCAGGACTCAAGACACAAAAATGAGGGGCTGGGATGAGATCATTTAAATTTCATATAACCTGGGAAATAACATCAAAAAACCAGTACAACCCATCAGATTGATAGATAAAAATTGATTTATTTCCTGAACTGTTTTAAAGTTTAAACTTTCACTAATTGAAAGTCAAACCTTGTTTCTGTTCCTATTGAAGTAATTTACACTATTACCAATATTCGACTGATATCCACATAACTTAGTAGAAAGTGACAATTTTCCATACTCTCTGAATAGGTGGGAGATTCTCAAGTTTAATGCAGCCGGCCCCACCTACGTTAAATATTCCGTACATCGAGCTGCACCAATCCTTTGTTAAAGGCTATGCAACCGTGAATAAGCAGAATTCAAAACATCTCAAACTTATGTCATGTTGAAAAGAAATAAGGCTGCCTAGGAATCTCAAACATTTTTGTTCGCCTAGAATTTATTGAAAACGACGTGAATGGGACATCAGTGTGATGTGTCTGACCTGATAAGTTGCATGTTTCCCTTATCTTTTCTTATCTGGCAATAAATACAGCGAAGCGTCTGGAAAGAAGTGGCATATCTGCAAAAGACTGGGTAACTTATTTTGCAATGAATAAGTCACCCCTACGGATTTCTGAACCGGATAAGTTTCTAGTTGTATGTGACATGTCGTTTCCGACTGCTCGGCAGCTATTCTCAAAAAGTCATTCTCTACCATTGGAAAACTAATGTGTGCTTTGGCTTCATGACTACTTAATATAGATGATATGAGACTTCCCAATTCAAAAGGTAAACACGATATTTCAGGAAAAATAGCTATTATCGTTGCAAAAATTGGACTTAGCAAGAATCGTCCTTAATAAATAATGCAACTGTTGAGAACAAATGCGATCACAACGCGCAAAAGTTAAACGAGTGTGGTTCATAACTGTATTCCAGTTCAGTGGTCATGTCAATTAGTTTCTGGTTAGACGAAGAAATAACCTCAGATTTAATCGTTTGGATGGAAAGAAAACTGTTTATGTTCGAAGAGTAAACATGACAAACAACAATTAGTTACATCTCCGGTTAATTAAATGTAGACAAAAGCAAACAGTTAACCATTAACCTTAGTAATTAGACATCACACTTGGTATGGCATATCATCCAATGAGCACGTTTTTTAAATTTGGCAAATTGGACTAACGACTTGTGATTTAAAAACTGACAGCTGCGCTTAAGTTAAACGGTTCGTTTTAGTAAGCTTTTGTCCCAACCCGGATTTTTTTAAACGTACACTATGAAATTCTGCCAGCCGTGTAATTTATTCATGACGTAAGTTCTGCCCAACAAAGATAATCTAAACAGTTCATGAAAGTTTACGACAAAGGGGAAGGTTGCAGTTTGACTACAAAAGCATTTTGGAAAGCAAATCTTCAAGAATTTTGTTAACAGTGATCATATTATCGACTATATTGGTAATCGTTAGGGTTTTATGCATATCCTGCTTACTCTCTCGTGGATTCATGACTACTGTAATGCCTCAAAAAGTTCGTACTCTATGTTTCTAGTTTTCATCCACTGAGGGATTCGGGCTCCCGGAAAACATTCAGGTTGAATTGCACTAACGTTAATGTGTGTTTTAGTATGATATGCAAGAATTTATTGTATCAGATACAGGACTGCATACTGAGACGGTTATTCCATTGGTCGATGCAACTGACACGAACGACTAAATAGATAAACCGACGTAAGAGGTACTCGATTCTGAACACTCCTGAAGCACCATTGTTTGGTTGGCGTAGTTTGGTCATTCACTGTGTCGTTGAGCCGTCAACATTCGTATTTGTTACTTTCTACGTAATTCAGGCTGGTTATGCATAAACCACAAACTCTGCGTTTGAGGAATAGTCACGTAAACAGCTTCATCGTAATGAAGCCAACAGTAACTTTGCAACATGCACCACATATAACAGAGGTCCTCTGAGTCAAGCCTAGTTCTTATAAAACTCATCTTTTCGTGTATAGACCCGAAAAGCACAAACAAAACGTTAATGTCTCAGTATGCACAGTTTTCACTCCACTGTTAGAACAGTGATACTCTTCAAGTCTTTTGAGTCAGATAAGCACAATTTTCTGACAGTTCCAAATTTGTTCAGAATAGGCAGGTTTGGATAGGTTAAATCAATTTTGTGATAAGTCTGAAGGGCATTTACCCTACACTCTATCCGGTTTGACAATCGGATGCTGTCGATGATTCATTGGAGTGTGTTATGGACAGCAACTAATTCAAATCTTTATTTTTGTACATGCCTGCAGAAAGTTTTTCGAATAATATTCATGTTTCGCGTTTATCTCATAAACTTACAGCCCCATTTAGCCTAGTAGAGCGTTCTTCATGGCAAATAACCGTTCGGACATTATAGATTTGGAACAAAGAAATTTTCTATTCCACTCTTAGCTGTCGTTTACATACAACACACACTGCCTGACAAACCATGGGAAGATTCCGGTCTTGTAACAAGTGGTCTGGATGCTTTTCCTACTAATAATGGGAACGGTAAGAGAGCAAACATGAGTAGCTTTGCACTTCAGTGCATCATGTTCGGAATGGATTAAAAGTTAGTTTTTATTTTGGTTATACCTATTCCTATGAAGTCCAAATCATTCAGTTTTGATTGCATTAATCATGTTGATCCTATCCGTAGTGAGCCTTCAAGATAGATACCGACGTGACTGATCTGTTTGCACCTTTAATGTAAGTGTCCGTAAAATTATTTTGATGTATTTTAATTGATTTTTTTTGAAAAAATAGATTTGAACCTTGTTAGCAGGCCCAGCCTTCAGTTTAATTTAGGTGACGCTAGGTGATGTTATTGGGGAAATAATCATTTAATTAACCATATTCCAGCAAACATCCGTTCTTCAGGTGTTAATTTCACGATTAATGCATACTGAAGTGTAGGTAAGAGCGTACACCTTAAAACGTAAAGCATGGTTTTGTACTAACTCCAAACCTTTAATTAAATATACGTAAAACAGGAGAGGTGGGTTTAACGTCGCTCGTTTGCACACAGCATTTCTAACGGTATATGTATTCTCATCTCCTTTGCGCTATCCAAAATCAAGGCCACTACAATGACCTGCTTTGTCTAAAACTTCGACCGTTAGGTGCACGAGGAATCTCCGAAGGACTCTGTTTATATCAGCTTTATGTAAATTCCCATGGAGCTTAAGTATCCTCTGCCTTTTTATCCGATTCTTTTGAGCCAGCCGAGTTAGTGAGTTCTCTAACCAGAGTAATCCTCCAGTCATCTGTCAATCCCTTATTGCAGGCACACCTTCGCAGTTCTTAAACTCTTTTGATGTTAGGATGATTTTTTTGAAGTGTAGACCCTCAGATACCTTAGCTATCATCACATCTTCGTCCACTTTGTCAATGATTTGTTGCAAATAAAAAGTCCACAGAGCATAATGCAATACGTAATTGTAGATGTTTTTACTATAGTGACAGCTGCTCTTAGTTAGAGGATTGTTGCTAGGGTGTTTTTGCTAATAAGGATAAATCTTTTTTGGTCTTGTCAGTTGCTAAAAGGACACATATCAACATATGAGTACGAAATGCTACTTTAAGGTTATGATGAAAGCGCTGCTGATTGATTGTAATTTGGCGGTTCTATTCGGAAAGGAAGATCTGCATGACCTCAACGTGTTCTTTATTGTTCGGATTACAGCTTGCCATATTATAAAACACATAGACACCTTATTCATCAGGACTCATTTTCCGGACCATGTTTTAGAGAAAGGATAGCTTTTGGCGATCCAGTAATCGCCCTACGTTTGACGTATGTGGCACGCAAAAAGATCATCTTCCTGGTAACGCTGAGAATTGGTTTGAACATATTTTACGTAATTATTTGTCGCCACAGTAGCACATAAAGAAAGACTGTACTAGTAGATTGGCGTGAATATTGTTGGACCCCACACCGGTAAATAAAAACGACACTTTTACTGAGCTTAAAACACTGAGTTCCCTTTGTCCATTTAGTCAGAACAGAGGGAAGACTTATTGCGAGGCGTTAACAGTTCGATTTGCTTTCAACAGTCTCCAGCGTAAAACCAGCCAATTATATACAAACTCCACACAGCAGCAAAAGTTTAACGACCAAACCGCATAGCTCTGACATTTCTCCCGATAAGAGTGCATCCAGGTGCACTGCAAAGAGATTGATTGTGTCAGCGCTCTCCCTGTAAATAAAACTGGACGATGCTGTCTGATTAGCATTGCCTCACTACTCGCTAACAGTTTCGGGTTGCGATTACATAACATCTTGAACGATTTTTCAAGGTCAATTAGGCGGCCGGACACTAAGACATGTTTGACGGTCGATGAGGCTGGGCTCTTCGAGCTTGTTACAGTCAGCAGATAGATCTTTGAAATTACAGTTGACAGCCACCTAGGAAGCTGCTTCTCCACACTGATGCAAGAGCCCAGCTGCCCTGCATAAGTAGACGTCAGTGCAACTGAAACTGAACTGGCGTATCACGGGGGACACTGACCGATCGGTTAAGTTTGTACCACTGCTATGGACAGTCAAACCTGACATCAGTTTTTGACTAATGTTGTTGATCAACCTTGAAATGGATTTGCAAAAATATGTTCTTCTCTGCACTGCAGCTTACCACTTTTTGCTTTTTCTACTTATTGTGAATGTTCACAGAATTTTCTAAGTAACCTTCATCCACCAGCGTCCTCTTACTAAGCTGTTCTTATTCCCCAATCTGTTTTCAGTGCAAATCATTTTGGTTCGTTGAAGTAACGTATTCATTAACCCTCGTTTATAAACAACAAGTACGAAATTGGAGAATCGCAGATATTGTCCGCTTCACGTTGGCTTGCAGTAAACGGATCGTTGCAATGTACCACCTTGACGTCTAGTTCTAAGTATGTCCAAAAAAGCCAAGCAGTTGTTAGCCTCCACCTCATAAGACACAGTGAGATGCGCGTGGATGGAGTACGAATTGCAATGAAACGAAGTAGAGGCACATTCATCGGCAGAAACTACAATGTCATTCACGTTAAGTTTGTAGAATAAGGCCGTCGAAACCCTTCCTTGAAACTGCTTTTCAAGCATTCCCAGAAATGTTACTGATGCTTGAGTGCAGTTTCAACAGGACCAACAGTTCCCACATTCGGTTACTCTTCGTTCGATTGTATCTTAAAAACTGATTGGTTTTGCCAAATTTCTTTCATTTTCATAGGGTAACTACATGTTTACTACAATATTACAACCACACATTAAACAACGTAATGAGTTATATGATAGACCACCTGCTTTTCAGTAGGTTTTATGCACAGATTTGTCGGTGACTGTGGATGGCACTAGAAATTGTGACTAGTGTCCCCTAAATCCCAAGGTTCTTTTTGTGGTTAACAGTTGCATCTCAAAAATGGTCTTTTTTCTTACTATGTTGCTGTAATTGATGGATATCATCACTCGTGTGATTCCAAGCAGCGGAGTTTAAGTTCTGATCTAAATATAGTATTTTTACAAGAAGCGCCATCACGATCGGTTCACATGAATGACGTTTAATCGAACTCAGACAATGTTTTTGTGGCGCACCAATTAGAGTTGGTTCCGTGGATCTTCTGTCTGAAACAGATGAGTTAGAAGGCAGATGTACTATCGACAATTCTTGTGTTTAGCCCAAACGTTTCGTTTCCGCCGCTAGCAGAACTTGTAGGCTGAAAATCATGGTTGGTCAGTAAGAGTGAATTACGTTTATACAGCTACTAAACTTTACAAAAATGATAAAGAATGCATCTTCTTTCCAGATAAAAACATGTAACTATAAGTTTCCTAGAAAGCCTCAGGCATGGGGCTATTGTCTATACTTGGTAAGAAAGCAATAGTTTACATCGGCCGAACTCAAAAGCTGAACACTTGGGCACAAGAATGAACAGGAGAAATCTTTGTGTTTAGAAGATGCTTCATTGCACCGTGACCAACATGCTGGCATTTATTTTAACGACAGCTGATTCCACCCGTCAGCTAGAGCGATGAAGTGCACCACTAGTCATTCTACACAGGAACAAAGCTCCAGTCTATGTCGGTCGTTAAAACACAAATCGCACAGCCATTCCAACTGTAGTGAACGCGATATTCTGGTTACTAACCGTATCAATGGAAGCAGCTTTCTACATCAAACCAAACAGTACTTGTTAGGCGCAATTCACGGGCCAGGTCACGTAAATGGATAGAAAAAACTGTAGCCACGCCATTGAGTTGCAGGACTCATTTGGTCCCCGGCCGAACGGGTCGTTGATCGGGCTGCGTTAAAGAAGAATATGCACCCAGCCGCGCTAAACTACTGGATGTCTTTGCACGTCAAATGCTGGTCTTCTGACATAAGGCCAAGATGACAGACACGCCCAACTTTACTCGGGCTTTATGGGGTTAAGGTGACCCCCAAACGAAACCTCTTCATGTGGACGAGGTTGCAATTTGAAGTTACCATGGGAACCTGTGGCTCTGTGTTGCAGTTGTGGGTGTCCACGTTTTGCGTTTCCAATCGATTGACTATGAAAACTATCACATTCAATTTCTATCACGTTGGAATGTGTTTATCGAAATGCAGCCAAATACGCTTCCGACGTTTCTTTTTTGAAATATATGCATTCAAGACGGAAAACATACATATAAGCTACTTAACCGTATGACTGCTGTTTACGATCGACATCTTTCGAGAAAGTGAAGGTTCTGCTTTTGGTTTATTTTCATCCCATTTGTTATTGTTTGTGCTGGGTCGCCGTTAGATATGCTTCAGCAGGAACGGCAAAAGGGAAGACTCGAATGTCAAGTGTAGTGCACAAATCAAAGTCGACCCAGCATTGGTAATAAGCTGATGCTCTTCTAAATGCCACTCATCAGAACATTACAGTAAATAAAATGGCTGAGATGATTTTGACAAATTCAAAGTTGACCCTGAATTAGCAAGAGCGACCAGAAAATTTCCACACAGACGTTTAGACGTTGGGACAGCTAATTACTAAATGGTTTAACGAATGAGTGAGCAACTAATCCTTCGGAGGAGACATAAAGTAGTGTTTAAGAGGGGAGTGGTTGCTTTATTAACAAATTTAAGTCCTAAATTTGAGATTTCACCTCCAGTTAGTGTCTCACAGATAGTGGAACAGCGAATAGATCACTCTCGTTGTTCGGTACCACTTTGGATAACTGTTTCACAAACACGATCTTGTGAACATGTGCGTTTTTACACGTATCCAGATTTGAATGAGGGTGGACTCTTAGGGTTAGTTCAAATCACTCAGACAATGAAAACATTTCTTTATACGTTTCAGCGTGATTTATGTGAGGAAACAAATAACGGACTTTTCCTTCACTACTTACAAACCTTTCGGAAGAATTAATTAAGCTTTCCGTGTATCACGTGCGAACCTAGGCCGGACGTTAGTTGCACAAAAGTTTCTCAAACTCTACCCGTTAAAAAAAACAACTTTTACAGAGCTGGGCGTTCACGTTCACCCGAAAAGTTCCAGCAGGCTCTTTGCTTACGAATGGAATCTCTACAACCATTGCACACGATAAACCCTCCTAGCGTCAAAAATGCATTGAACTCTCAAATACGTGCTAGAATGAACTTTTAGTGAACTGATTGTATACGTAGATTGTAAATTAGTCCGATATATTCAGTGTTGGTTGCAGCAAATATTGGTTTTTGATTATTTCACCCAGATATTGATTTTTGTCTCATGAGAAAATCTTCAGCTAAACCAATTAAATTTCACTTGTGAAAAGAAAAATCATGTTATTAAAAACACTGACCTCTGTGGATAGCATTGCATATTGCCATATGTTACGAACTTCCACTACCTCTATCAGAGTTCAGTAATATTGATTTTTATGCTAAAACAAGGGCCAATTTTACAATCAAAACTTGCTTGTTTCTCCAGTTGCACTTGATGTAGATGATCAGCAAGTATAGCATATTTGGCATTCTCTTCCTTTCGCATTGATCGCTCACGCTTCAATTCCGGACTCCAAAATGTCCGAATACTAGTTGTGCATACGCTGAGTTTTTCTTTGACAATTTCTAACTCATGCTGTAGGCGTAAACATTCGCGTTGTAAAACGGTCAGATCGGAGACGGCGGCCATATTGAACAAGCCAGCTGGCTGTTGGAAAGAAGGGTATACTGTTCTTGATAAAGGTGGTCCGTAGTCAATACCACCTAAAGATGACAGTGTCGGAGCGGTGAGGCCACTATAATCAAACAGCTGAGTAGTAGGATTCCCGTATATTGCTGGATTTGTTCCAACGCCAGCAGCCGCCAACAAGTGAGTATAATCAGCTAGACCTTGTTTTTCTAAGTTCATATCATATGAGTGTGCTCGACGATGAATTGTCTGTCCACCAGAACCAAGAACGGCCGATAATCCTGGGTTCGAATTTAGTGATTTCATTGCATAGGCCTGTTGTCCAATTTGCTTTTGCATTCTGTCAATTACTGGATCAAAGTTTCCGCGTAGTGTGCCATACAATTCGGCCCTTCGATCCAACGATGCAGTTCGACCATCAATTCCACCACTTGGCCCAGGATTGTCAACGTACTGTTGGCTTATTCGAGGGGAGCTTGAATGTGGATGAATACCGGAATCGTACATTTCACCGTAGCTGAGGTCACGCGCACTAGCAGGCCTTGGTCTCTCATGCAAATCAAATTGTGACTCGCCCTGGTATGGAAGCTGACCGCGATAATCAGCTCGAGGATAAGGTGACCTGTTGTCCAAACTTTCCATGTAGCCAGCGTAACTGGTCCCTCTCAACAGTTAGTTAAGTTTTTCTGTGATGTGGGATTTTCTGAAGTTACAAGGGAGAGCATATAATTGGTTAATAAGCACTCGTCACAACTGGAATAACTATATGATGGAAATGTTTTCAACAGAGTTTCATATAGTTACTTGCATCAACTATAATGACTAGTTAAATCATATCAGATTTTGACCGCTTATTTCAGTTCCCCACTGATTGTCGACGACTGATCTTCTAACCGAAGCAAACACCATACTTTACAATTGTTATAGCATCCCCAACGTCAGGCCCCACATATTCCAAGTTAATGTCGTCCTCATGGATAAAGAATGCACTTGCTACTAAGCAGTTTAGAAAAGGTTTTATCCCCATCAATTTGAGTAGAATTTGTTGTTTTAACGCCCGAAGAAACCGTATTCGTTTTGACAATAACTGGGTCAGAAACGACCATAGACTGTTATTTATGGAACTGTAAGTCTTTGGTACGATGAACACACATCTTGAGAACCTGAGTCAGTCAGAGTCAAGCAAAAATGAAGGCTTTCTTCCTTTAAATTGGTAGTACTGTGTAATAAGACTCTCTCGCTGAGTAATCTACCAGTATCGCACTTTGATCTTAATAGGCGTCTAGGAATCTCTCGTGTGCTTGCGTGATAACCAAATCCTGTACTTTCAGACTTACTGAACGTTGCAACTCTCTGCCTGAGAAAGTTAGTAGTTAAAAGAGTTGGTTCTTCTTGGAATTTTTAAAAAAATTATGACACGGAGAGTGAAAAATGAAGGCGTTCCATAGTGACGAGTCAATACCAAATAAACAATAACATGAATCCGTTTTCTTTATATCAACAATTTAGTAGGATTGAATGGATAGTCACTCGGTGCGGTAAGAAAGGTCACTAAGTCCAGAGTAGGCCAAGTTCAAAAACAGTGATTTCTGAGCACACAAAACCGGTTTCATTCGGTTGGTTGTGACCGCCTCAGCAAACTGCATCAATGTCCGATTAGAAAGACGCGATAGAATTCCGAGTGCGTCAACTAGGTTGCTAGCACGACCAGCAGTGGAGCGACTGTGAACGCTGGTTGTTTGCTTGTTTCAACGCCCCTGTCTCTGTTCGGTGACATGGACTTCCGTATCCAATGACGCAAATATGCCTTTACTGTGCACAGAAGATACCTGTTGGTTTTCTTCTGGAAATACTTTTAAAAATTACACACAAATTGATGAACACAATGTGAATTGGCCCTAACAGAAAGCTCATCCATTCGAGTTAGGGCGCGGAGTTCGGCTGCGTTAAATAGTCGTTTACTCGGATATACTAGCGTTTCTGTAGTCTGATGTACTTTTTAATCTCCTTTAAAAACGGTTCTGTGCGAATCTTATTTTAATACAGTGGTCATCTGTTCGAATGGTGTTTTTGTTTACTGTGCTATTTCTGTGCACCCTTTTATCAGGGATGTGGTCAAGTCCAGTTCCTCCACAGGGCTGTCTTAGATACACATTCGTCTTGCTTTTGTGAATAGCATATTCACTAGTAAGCTTTTGTGACAGGTCGGTGTGAAACTATTCAAATTCAGACATTGACCGAACCATGTGGACTTCTTGTGGGCAACTAACTTAACACAGCGATCTTCCCGGCTACTCATGTGTATGTCCAGAAATGGTAAATAATTGTCAGTCTCAGATTTACACTACCTCCAAGTTGCGGTGACAACTATTCATTTTCTGTTGGGGACGACTGTATATTGATGTATCAACTACATACCGTTTGTAGGGTGACGGCAATGTTGTGTCTGTGACTAAATCTTGTTCATATGAGAACTACTTAGCTTCCCACTACTACCCCCATCTATATGGCGGCCGCATCAATCAAGAAAGTGAAAACTGGCATTGACAGTGCACAACTGTAAAGTATCCTTCCGAATATCAGTAGGCAAAGCAAAATAATTTGATTCATTTCAACGAGCTCACAAATAAAGTAAAACGTCTCGTAGCTTACGACAGTACTGAGAAATGACTGCCGTTAATCGGAGTCATGGTAAACTCACCAACTGTATCAGTCAGTTTGAGTTTATGCCAACTTCGGTTGTCAACAGCAGTCAGCTGATGATCTAGTAACTGACCAGGTGGATTCTCTGACCAGGTCCAGACTTAAATACGATTAGACTTATGTGATGACACTGAAATTCAGAGAGAGAGCTAAGGGTTCTAACCGCAATGAACTCATTTCTGCTGAAGACCAGCTCAATGCGTACTTACCGGGATTCAGTGAAATTGGTTCTTCTACAGACTTCTGACATAACTTCCACCAATTTTTTATATAATTCAGTAGTATCTAGTCTTCACTAAATATTTCCGTTAAACATCAAAGTGAACATTTATCGGCTCCAACTTCTCGCCTTATCAACGCTACACCTATCACCTGATGTAAACCATTTTACTTATAATGTATCATAAACATTTTGTTTTTGAAGGGAACTGTATAGCTCCCATGTGGGGTTTACATCTTTCTTCAAAAAGGGTACTTATGCCCCGATGAAAGTCAGACACTTTCGAAAACTTGAGTGAATTAACGTAACAGAAGTGAGCGATTTTTGGGATTATGTCGTATCACACGTACGTTGAACGTTTCTCATTTGGTAATGGAATGCTTTCAAAAGGCCTCAACTAGATGTCACAAAGAATTCTCATGCGTCATATTTTCAGCCATATATCTAGTGCAAGAAATTGTATACCGATGGGTGCAGTGAACTTCTGTAGTTCTGGAATTGATGGAGATTTGCTTCTCAATTTCCGTCTAAGAAATCTGGCTACAAATTTGCGAGGTTCGCATCTGACAGACTGCTTGATGCGGTATAAATAGTGTAAATATGATATGACTTCATGTCTGATACCACGTCGGAGCTGGGGGTATTGTTTACTAAAGGTGATTCAGCTTGGGAACACGTCAGTCTAGTCCGCAGATGCGACATGCTGTCGATGGTTGCAAACGTCCTTAGATCAAAACTAAAATCTTGTAGGTGGACAAAAGATACATTCTCAGTGACGATAAGTAAATAAGCAGAAAATTGTTTTGAGTGCGATGCATTTTCTTAGAAAATTCGTATCCTAAAAATATTCGCCAAATTTTTAAGGCAATTTTGCGTAGTTACCCAAATGCAAGATGAACTAAGGAAGGCAGCTGTTTATGGTTGGGAATCAACAAGTGCATGTTCGGAATCCTTAGATTTCTTAATAATTTTCAGCAAGATATCGTGGTTTCTGAGTTGGAAACGTCTAAGCAAACCGTGCAGACTGGTCACTATCACGAAAATACCGCCTTGGTTTAGAGTGTTATAACTTAATGGGTAAGAGGAATAGTGACCAAACGGCCGAACATTACCATGTACAAGTATTAAGTGGCCACTAACCAATTGAATCTCCAGCGAAGATGATACCAGCGAGGTGGGGATCTTTGTTGGGAAGGTACTGTGAGCTCTATCCACCTACAGTAGACTGAGAACCACTACTACAGACTTACTACTGAGGCGATTTGGATCGACTTTCGAAGAAAAGACAGATGGACTTTCTATGACACAGATTCACAATCCTACGTGTATGATGCCAACGGCCTCCGGGTTATCAGTGACCGTACTCGAGTAATCCGTTAATCCTAGGAACTTTTGTTAATAATCGATTGGGGCACTCTGTTGTCGGTTACCTTTGCTGCTCTGCCTCTCTTTTCCAAAAACCGATGTGTTGGGCGTTCGAATTGGACTCACAAGATTCGCTGCGAAGGTCACGCTGGCTACTCAAATTAGATCACTATAGAAGGAGCCCTGTGAATGACCTAGCATTAGGTCACTGAGCGCCAGCCGGACGAATTCTTCACCTAATGGTTACATCGGTAGACTGGCCGAATAGTTGGTAGGTTTAAAGTTGTGGCCTTATAGCATGTCCCTCGCCATTATGCCATCCAGCCTTCATCTATATGAATTCCCTTATACTTGAAAGATGTAGATGATGCGAATCCACGGTTTTGCTAAAAATTTTGTAACTCGGTCGGTAATATCCTAAGGAAAAACCAGTGTCAGATAGACAGCAAGAAGAAGTACGTTGCGAGGTGCTGGCATTTCACCTACTATCATCCGTTAATTACATAGAAACTTCCGTATATAGAATTATCATATGGCCATAAAACAGCGAAACAAAAGAAGTCACAGAGGTGCAATCAGTGTGGGGTTCAATGGTCTCATTGTAACAGTAACGAGGTTGGTCACACCAGTACATAGTTTGTAATCTTGCGACCAGTACTAGGCTCCCGTTTGTCTTACAAAAGTGGTGCAATCTACTACCCACTGCAACAAAAATTACCGATAGCCGATGTTGTTATGGAGTGTGCCTTAAACTATAGCGATACATTACTAAGGACATTACTTACTGACTTCAAAAGACTTCCGTTTTAGTCTCTAAATTATCAGGCTAACTAGGGAACAGTTCAGTTGCTGTCAGGTTGTTGAAAAAGAGCAGGGTTCCCTACAAGTGATTAAGGAAATACTGTTTAAATATGATTTGAACTGTGGCAGTAGGCAAGTAAGTATGTTACAGCTGGTCTAAGGTGTCTATCACCTTGGCTCTGTTGGTTAAATACCAGCGATTAATGATACATTTCATTAGCTAAATAGGAAATGGTCCAATTTTTACTTCCACATTAAACCTTTTAAACGACATTCGTCAAAATCAAGAGACGGGCAATAGTTGCAACATGAAGACTCTAGTAGTCGAATGGTCATTTTGGAATTAATATGTTAGTGAATTTTGAACGTATTGTAGAAACACACATGTTAAATGTTGGTACTGCGCGTAAACAGTACCACTGTTAGCAAATATTATCCAGTGGTATTAATTGTATTATGAGATAATTGTACACAACGCAACGATAATATAAAGAACACTATCGTTTTGGAGTAGGACCTTTTCTCTACTAACATCCGTTCTGCTACAGTTACGCACCCAATTATGTGGTCTGACTACTAGCCGAAGAACAAAGCATGAACGCTACCGTCTGTTACAAACGAGTCGAAAGTTAGAATACCAGGATTCTGAGTCCACCAAACAGACATGAACTACTGGTTCATATAGTTTCAAGACGGACTGAAGTCCCATTGCAAAGCTGCATTCTCATTACCTAATCGGAATTATAGGGAGCCATCTACAGGGAACTGAAGTTTCCTCAGGCAGTGTGGATAGAAATATTCCAGCTTTACTCCAAACAGCTGGTGCTCGATCCCATTCTTAGGTTTTCACGGACTTGCAGATGGTGATACTCCGAAACTCGACCAATCGATATTACGAGGTTCATCTCGCTTGGTTCCCTAAGACATGCTACACTTAGTGGTTTGATATCTGCAGCAACCTACTGGTTTCAGATAGCAGAGCTCATTGTATTTGTAAAGGCATTAGGTAACATTTAGCTCTTCTGTAAGATTTGAGATGTTTTCTCTGGCCTTACAATAAGGCAGTTTATAGACGCTGGACAGTGTCCAGTTTCACGACACCCTCCTTGTTCTTCTTCGGGGCATTTGACAGTTATTCTTCCCTCTTCAGGGACATGGACTATAAAACGTCACAACATCTATATTTGCGAGCCACAAATTTGCCGATGTCCCCCAAGTCGAATTCTTTTCTTTAATGTCAACATTTGTGCGGCACGATTTGAAGTGAGTTTAACGTTAAACACTAAACTAATCTAAGAAAATTACCTTGACCAAGCGAATAAAACCTTCAAACCCTTCCACTTTCTCCAAGGACGACTCGTTAGTGGAAATCTACCAGTTATTGTGCAACGACAGAGATGAACAGAACAATTACATCCGTAGCCGGAGGACCCTTCGCACGAGTGCTTAGGCATTGATGAGGAGGCTCGACGAATACGTTTGCTCGCGTTATCGTCGAACAGTCGTAAAGGTTACAGCAAGACATCCATAAAACAATGAAACGTCAGAACCAAGGTGGCGGAACACGATTCAACACTGTTTTCTAACCATGTATGGGGTTGCCAGTAGCTTTTTGTTAACTTCGCGGTGGAAGGTACAAACTGCGGTAGATGATACGTTCTGCAATTTGAGAATTTCTTACGAAGTGGTCGAAGGTGGGATAGTTTGCTAAGCAGAATTAAGCAAACCTGAAGGGATAGAACCTAGTTAAATAAATCCTAGACGCCTCCAGGTTGGGTGATATTTTCTTCCAGTTTCTGAGAGTAATCGAATAACAGTGACACAGCTCAGACTACGTTGCATCTGTCACCTCTATATTGGCTAATTGGAAACCACTCTCTGCCCTGTAACTCTGAGCCCAACTTACGAATGTGAAGTAGGACAGAAGTGTGAGCGTTGGAGAACACAAGTCTGCTAATCGCAGTGCGAAAAATCGGACATCAAACATTACTTCTATTTCATTATAGATAAAAATCCATCATTAATCTTCGGCTAAGTACTACTCAGACTGCGAATTCCGTGACACTTTTAGTCATGGTATGGGGAATACCACTGGGTTTATCGTTGCTCTCTACTTCACTTATAGATCATATGCCGGTTAACAGTAATTTTTCGGCAAACAGACGTGTATCGATTGAGCTGCCAGTCAGTAGAATTTAGTCCATTACCAGGAAGCTTTGAGGGACATTGAATCGGATAGTAGAGAGCTGAGTATAAAAGTGCTAGCAAACGAACCCACAGACTTAGGTCATAAAAATACTCATCGGAAGGCACTAACTTTTTCCCTGAACCTAGGCCACATGCTGCCGTGCTCTGTGGATACTGTTTCAAAGTGAGAAAGTTGAATCGGACTTGTTCTAAGATATCCTCACGAAATTTAGTACGAATAAAGTTGAACAGTTCGGGCGTCGTGTTTAACGTGTTATTGATAAACAGATTGTGACTAACACAACGTTACGAGCAAGTTGTAATACTCTAAGTTTCAACCACCTCGGGTGGCCTTCCTCGGGAGTGGACACGAGGAATAGCTATCAAAGCTTGGTTATATGTAACATGAGGTTGATATAGTGAATTAGTGAAAAACATAAGTCAAGTGGAGTTATGGGAACACCTTTGCACGTAGCACACGCCAATCAAAAATCCAACAAACTTTTGCTTTTAGTGTGTTCGAAAAGAGTGAGCGGGTGAAATCATTCGCCTGAATGTGCATCGAATCCAGAAAACCAAAATAGTTGAGTCTGTGCATTTGGGCGTAAACTCGGGCTCGGTGATACCGTTTTCATCCACTGATAATAGTAGACTCGGTTATTTATTTTTGTTCAACAAAGTGAACACATTATTGGTTGTTATATCGTGATTGATTTGCGCCGTTTATACCCCAGTTGTTCTGAGCTTCGACGATTTAAGCAAATGCAAAACACCATTAATCCGTTAATCTCATAATTCTTCATTGCTGTCTTATGGATTCTTAGTTGGACGTTCAAAATTTAGTGAACGCCCACTTGTGGTTAAAGCTCAAGGGTGTTATTTCGGAGAACATTAAACGCTGGACATTATCCCGCTGTCCTCTTAAACGACCGTTCTTAGCATATCGTGGCTGTACTTGGTTAAACTGGACATTTTTGAGGAAAATAGTTGCGTATGTTGTGCACTAAAAAGAATTACTGAATGACAATAATAACAACGGCTAATGTGCGCTTTTAACTCAACGCAGGAATGTTTCAGTACCAATTTTTAACTTTAAACCACACAAGCATAAACGTGTGATGAATAGTCACTCATAATACAGCATATCACATATGGTAACGCACACTGTGGTATAGATTTCTTGTGTACATTCTGATCTACGGTAAACATTCAACTAGTCTGTAAGCAAACAAATCCACTTGAGACTTTCCAAACAAAAGACTTACGAATCAGTCGGAAAGTGTGTGACGGTCACAAATCAGTCAGAAACAAACAAATCATAAAAACTGACCATCCCTTACGGAATCGAGCAGGTTCATAAGGTTTGATAAATAGGTTTACAAAAATTTGAGAAATGTGAGCCGGTTGCCTCCTCAAAACATTTAGAGATGCGTAACGCTAGCATGGTAGTCCGCAACAAGCGAGGATTACATACACAAAGGACTTCAAAGTCTTCCGTTGTGAAACTAGATTTTCAACAGGAGGTCATCCAACTTGATGCATGGCAGATTTCATCTCAATTTTACAACTACTTACCACTAACCGTTAAACTTATCAGCTCAGATCCGAATCGCGTAACAAATCACAAGGGATTTTCTATCATGAACTTGTGCACAGTCCCTACCTGGAAGAAGCCCTGGAACTCGGTGGTAAACGGGCTTTTCAGGGCACAGGATGGGTTTCCTGGGAGCCATTGCTTGGGTGGTTTATGCGCAGTTTTTTAAGTTGATTGGCCGTATTTTTTCTTTCAAAAGAGATATTGTGTGCTTCCAACTATAGAACTGACTTTAAACAGTCATCGTGCCGGTCCCAAATGCTGCTCGCCTGCATACATTTCACAGAACTGTTTGCACTCAAACAGTTCAAATCAAATAGCTGGTATCCTATTCCGCTAACTCGTACAATATCTACTAATACCATTATTGGCGTAGAGTTCCCAACATTGCTTTTATGAGTTGTCACCTGCAGATTAAGAGTAATAGCCGCATGTCTTGCTGACTCAAAGGCCAGTGGCTGATTTAGTTTCATACGTGATAGGTTGACTGACCACAACTTCAGTCACCTGACCAAAGTTACACTGATATGCTAGATGTTTACCATGGCGAATAGTGTACGAGCTCAATTCAATGCCATTTATCTGGACCGCCTTTAGAGATATCTCACCTGACTTTGCATTTATCTAGTTTGCTGTGAGGGTCCAAACGCGTCTTACTGGCTCACATTTAGCTGAACCATCCTAACTGGTCAAGTAAGTTAATGTGAACATGTGTGTGGATGTGAAAGAGGGCAATGTGGTAGGTGAGTTTGCATGTGTAGTTGAAGGCAGACAGCCTCACTTAGAGCGAGTTGTAATGATTGCACGACGCGTGTTACGGACAGTGAAAATAGGAGACGACAATCAGAAAATTGAGCAAAAATCGGACAAAAATAATTCAGATGAATTCATTGACAGTCGTACGCTTGATAAATTAGTTCTGCGTTTTGTTACACAGCAAACACTAGCGACATCAAATTGAACACCAGCAGTTTAACAGAACCGGGTTAAGTGCGAAATGATCCAGAGGTATATGGTTATCGAATCAGCTGTGAATTAATGGTCCCCAGTAGTTGGTCGTGGTTATGAGACAGTCAGTTTAACTCACGTGAAGGTCGAACGGACTTCAACTGCAAGATATGAAAAAAACGTACTACTAATGAGTACTAGTAAGAATTGAGCTCAATTCTGGCGTTTCTTCCTAGGACACATCAATAAGTGCATAAAATAAGAGTGTCGTTGCCATACCTGTGTGTGCATCATTCAACTTGTCACTAATATCGTCCTTAATCGCCGATCTCCAAAACAAGCACGTTAGTCGCACCTGTCACAATCATTCTACATTTGACGCGCGATGGTTTTTGAACATCTTAATTCAGTTATTACATAATAATATTTTTTGCTTTTATGAGGCGTGCAAAATTGGCAACACAGAACCGTTCTGATGGTTCGCAAACTGCCTAACCAGTTAAAATATAGCCAGTAAAGATGTTAGTCGATAAAGTGTGTAACTGAGCTGAGCGAACGGGAACATTGTAGGATTTCACCATACACTAAAGGACTCTTCGACATGATATATCAATCTGTGACAGTAGGTTGGTGATGAAACGGCTGTCACGGTGTGCAGTTAAAGCATTTCAATTTATCAAGGCAAATGATTTTCTTTTCTGAAGTTTTTATTGGAAAGCTTGTTTGTATTTATTGACAACATTTCAGTGATTAACACACAACCGAAAGGTACGTTGAGAGCACAGACAAGATAGCTTTTGGCAGCCTTCCAACACAGTTGCTTTTTCCTGACAAATTACGCGGCTATGTAAAACTAAACCACGAAAACTGTTCCACATTTATTGCCAGGGCTTGGTGAGACAGTGTTGTAACGCTGCGTTAAAGTTTAATTTCGATCACTATTACGCAGTGTTCCCTTCATACCCACGTACAACTAAGGAGGAATCATCTTTCTGAACAGATTGCTTTTAGTTCCTTTATACAGCCTTTATATCAAAATGAGATACATGAGTAGAGCAAAAAATCATAGTAGATGTCCAGTACCACTAACACTGAAACAGGGTTCAGATTTATCTCATAGATTTGAACAGGAAACACTTTTTATATGACAACTAAGCGCAACCTCGATGCAGACCGGATGCCACATGACACGAATAACTGAGTGGCGAAGAAAGCCTAATTAAATCGAACATCTCAGGAAATTCCTAGGCTACAGTAGGCAAGTTGAGACGGAGCATCAAATTTCTAAGATGCTGAACAAAAGGTTGATGTTACTGGCGGGCTTATCAGCTATCGATTACCACATGCAGGCTGAAGCGTCCACTGTGTAGGAGTCAGCTTACCGGCTAATATCTTTCTGATAGTTGTGTTATTTTCAAGTAATTGTTTATCTAGAGTTCTATTGGTTCTTTAGTTTAATCCTTTCCTACTCGTTTGCACACAGATAAAGAAAATGAACAGTGAGCGTCTGGGAGAGATGGGTGACGATCCGGAAGAGCCCGATCATAGTACGATTAGCCCTATCTGACGGGTACTCATATCAATTAAAATGGAATAAGTATTCTGCGACGTGTACAGGATTTGTCACATTCGTCGCATAGTTGTCAGAATACAACTATCACCAAAGACATAAGTAATTGCAGTCCGACTCTAATGCCTATGCTTCTATGCCAGAAAGCATTATCTATAACCCGTCTACCTTCCACAAATATCCATCTATAAACCTCTCAAAGTCAGGTTAAAAGTGCCCTAGTAGTTGTTGACAAGGAAGCCATTCATATTAGGTGCGTGGTTTGCTTTCATGCTTCAACGGATAAACCTGTTATGGTCTAGAACGACATGGCCGTCTAGCAGGTTGAGTAGAAATGGTATCCACTCTACTCATGAAACTCCACCACTTTGGAACCAGCGGCCAAACAATAAAGTGGAAAGGAGCCCTAGCGGCAGAATCATCTAATGGGGTTGGCATCGGAATCACCGCTTAGTCCAAACAATTATCAAGGCAAAATGTAGCAGCGCATTTGCACAAGATACTTCATTCACGCTTAGCACAAGATTACCGACTCAGTGACAAATGAAGTTGCCTTATGAATACGTGACCGGAGGTCTGGTTACAACAACGGTCAAAACATGGGCTGATGGCTGACGTAAACTGCGGAGAAACTCTAATACACTGCTTTTGTCCGATGGAGCATGCTAAAAGTCTTAAAAGGATGCGATAACAGCGATCACTTGTGAATGTTGTGCATTTCACATTAACTGAAAATCCCTCACTACTCACAGTTTGTCAATAACCATTTTTACTGGAAAACGCGCTCGGGGCTACATGATATTGCGAGTCATAGCACTTAATGTTTTCCATTAAATCGCAGTGAAATAAGGTAATCTACCATATCTATTCTAGATGACCACTTTTAATCGCCAATTTGCTAATATAAATGTTTATCCCGCATTGCAGTCTAATGGGAGTGCAAGTAAAATTAGTTCCTTATAACCTGGATGATTGATATCTTAGCGTTCGTTTTTAAGCTATCCGCCCAAAATGCTTCTCTAGCTAACGCGCTCTCTGTATTTCTGACTGACTTTTGGCGTTGGGTGACAAAAATATTTGGGCAAACATATATACATCAGATGACCAGACGAAACACGTTTTATAAAAATGTCTGGGTAATGTTGGACTAAATTAAAACAAAGGTATGAGTTGTGTTTTCATTTCTCTTATTGCATTCTTCATACGCTATTGAAGATGTGGATGAATAACCTCTTGTTCTGAAATTAATCAGCTTTAAATTGATAACTGTAATTACTTGTATCCACAGGAAGTGTTTACACAAATTTCTTCCGTATTTTGAATCAGGGCTTTTTGTTCCTTAGCATCCTTAAAACGCAAACGCTTCCATCAAGCGGACAGCCAGGGCCATCCCAAAAATTTATTGTTATTCACCCTAGCCTTGATCCACAGTCAGCACTTTGTTAGCCTGGTATGCACAGATACCAACCAGCTGTGTGTTCAGTAGTGTCACTACCACGGCGGTATAAATCCTGCCAGCTGTGCTGTGTGAAATAAAGGGCGTTTAGTCGTTTGCACTTCATGAAACAGTGACTGTGTATAAGAACGCTATCCAGGTAAAATTAATGAGGTCCACAGAAGTGCTTGTGTACTGGTCATCTGTCAAGAAATCTTACAGTATCCATCGGAAATAACAGGTGGGTATATTCATTTCAAAAATACAAACAACTCGGTTATATTCTCGATGGGTATGACTATTTGTTCGCCCGCCCAAAATGAATGGTAGTGACAGCTGAGTCATCGCACACGTTAACAGTAGAAGTTAAGTTGAGTCAATGCAGTCTTCCAGAGTTGTAATTAACATGCGGGTGAATTGCACAGGTATGTCAGTCTCGTCTGGCATCGCTTGTCTGAACAAACAGACAACCAAATCAGCTAGGCAAACGTCAAAACCACATGTGAAATCGTGGCCAGCCTCTGTTGTAGTAGTGGACTAAACTGCGTGAGTCGTGTCCGCTTCCGTCACAACTATTTCTGCCAGCCACTTGAATGTCTGTTTTAAAATTACGCGCTCAAGCTCACATTAGGGTTCCAAGGTATGTCGCCTCCACTGGGTTCTCCTGCAATAGTTTCGGTCGCAGGGTCTTTTGTGAAAGGGAGACTGTCAAGTACAAACCCCTTTATCACAGAGGGAGACACAAGTTTCAACCCCACTGTGCACATCGCCTTCTAAATAAAACGCATTTAGTGACTATTTTACACTGACACTTTTTGTAGAAAATCTAGCGCAGCTTGTGAAACACCAAGTTTGCAGATTTTTAAAGCCCAACATTTCAGACATCGCATGGAGTTACTCACTTAATTTAGCGGAACGAAATTGTCAAAATGGATGTACTGGCCATTTTAAGTCTGCCCTGTACACTCTGCGTTGGAATAAACCATTTTCATTTAATAGTACGCCAAAATCCGAACACCCCATTTGACTGCTGTCGTCTTATCTCTTGCCGCTCGAATTTGCCTCAGCTCTCGTTCACGGCTGGTTATCAAATAACAACTCAAGGAAAATATTCAAATTTCTATAACCACCTGTTTCGTTTTCGTTCACTTGCTGGTGTTAACCACCATACATTAGTTACACATTGGTTACACAATAGAACAACTGTCGGGTAGATTGCGTGATCATCCCGCGTGGTTCAACAGTCATGTGACTAGAAGTGTTTCAAGCGTGGTTGTTGATCATTTAACCGACTGTAATCATTCTGTCATTTAGAAAAATGCTTTTTAAGTTGTTCAACAGATGCTAGGAAATTGAGCACAAATGGTACGATAGCGAATGCTGACCGCTGTTGAGGCAGTCATCATCCGATAATGCAAACCCGGCCTCTGTGTTCAGAAGACAGTCGTGTAATTACTTATTCTCCCCTAACCCAAAGACAAACAAGCTCACAATTTTTGAGGGAGCACGCAACCAGTGAACTCTCTTGGCCGGTGTTTTGCTCACCGAGACCATCAACTGCATATTCATTTCGTTGTAAATAGTTCAGTGACCAAACATTAGAAGCAAATTCGTTCCACCATATTGTTATCCTCATAAATTCAGTGGGCATTTTCAAATACAGGTTATAATCATTTTAAGAACGATGTGTTCAGTTGGTTTGTAAGCGTACAGTACCAGAGGTTGTTACTCTGCAGCCAAGAGTATTTCCACACCGTTTTGAAGTAGCATAAGTCATTCATTTTGTGCGTGAATCTGTCAACTTGAAGTTAGCGTAAAGTTAAAGAATAATTTATAGTGACTTGCTACCAAAAAGGGCCCTTGTATGAAACGACGTAAATCTAGTATCGTGGTTAGAATTCTCACCCAGAACGCCAGTAGAGGGATTGTTTTTCACTAAATCTTGACTCCAGCGCTCAAAGTTCTACCAGTAATTCTATTGAAATTGTTCTCAATCATGAATATACAAATTTTGTTGTAAAATTCTGACCTGTTGTTTGTTGGATTTGAAGTTTTGCCAGCAGATCCCTATCTTTATTAAACAGACAATCTGATCAGCTGTGACTCATAGTATCCGTCATTGTTCTCGAAATGCCTACAAAAGTTCTCCTGACTTGGTGGTTTGGCATAACTGAAACGTAAATATCTCCTTGTATGTACGAGAGACGCAAGCTTAATGAATAATTTTGGTTTTTGTTCGTTTAGGAGTGACTGCGCCACTGGATATTTCAAGCTCAAGTTTCTGTTGGTTTTAAGGCTGATTCAATAAACGCAGAACTCTGGTCACCATGAAATTTTCAAATCTCTTTTTGACCGGTGAAGAGTCATATTACAGTGAACTACTATCATACGCCACACTCAAAACCGAATGGGAGAATTCGGTCAGTTGCTAGGTTGTGTAAGTTTCTTTCAATGTCTCTGAATCCATCTTAACCCGCGACTACTTACCAGTGCTGAGAATTTGTCGAAGAAACACTTGATAAAAAGATATCTGTAATCACTTATTTGACTCGAAAGCTTTGGCATTACAGGAGGCTTTATCTTGTGCTGTATATTGTGCAAACTTCATTCTGCCATATAATTGGCACGTAGTTTGATATTGTTAAGGCAGGGCCAGAGATTTAATTAGTATCCAGACCCCATATTGGTGAAGTTGCAATCTACCTTGAATAACTGTTAATTCTAAATATTAGTAGAATAATGTTCAAAAGCAGTATCCACGATGGTGGTGTGGTCCTTTGGCTACTTATTTTAATAGCGCAGCGGATAGGTCAGCCGTTCCGTGAAGAGTTATTGAGGGTTCTAGAGGAAACACTCACCAAAAGTCAATAATGAACATTCAGTAGCGTACATTTTGATGATGTTAGTTTCAACAAATTCTCACGTCACCAGGCGACTAATCATACCGTGTTTTTGTTAAGACAATTTTCCTTTCATTTGCATTTACTCGCTTCACCACACAGCATGCCGGTCAGATTTGTTGTGCACTATGACGGCGTTGTATTCTCGCCTGTTGTGGAAGTTCCTGCAGTCGTAATTGTCGGCAAGTGGTATGCTCGTATTTAATGTAAGCGCAGTTTTTAAGTAATCTACACTAACACTCTTGCCTCAGATGATGTACTTTTGGAAGCTGTATGTTCACAAGTTCAGTTGATTGTTTGGCGGTACTCCAGATGCAATCGTGGATGAATTCTACATTTACTGGAACAACTGTAATTTTCCTTCATGTTTTTCCAGCTAAGTAACTGTTGTGCCTTTCTTATTAACTGAGATATTCCTTTTCCAATGCGTCTTAAAAACCGGGTTTATTGCAGAAAACAAGGACTTTTATTTTGATGCGCAGGACCATTTTGTAATTGCCAGCAATCTATTTGTTATGCGAACTTCATATCATCTGTGTAAAGCTAGACGTATGTATTCTCAAACTCAGCTTGAAGTACTTGAAGTATGTTGGGCTGTTTAAAACTCCATGGATATCGATTGCATTGTCATTCACTGTTGTAACAGATCGTGGAGCTTCAAAATTTCTGTATCATCCCAGAAAATTTCTGCAGCCATGGTGCAACGTTAGAGCATTGCTGTCGGCTCCTACGATTACACAATTATCCAACGCATTGCAACAACAATTCCCTTTGTTGGCTAATTATTCAGAATCTTTTCACTGGATTCAAACTCTAACGACACTGTGTGTTCACTGGCATAACCACTGCCAGTAAAATGAGATGCATTTATGTTCTATTCTTGTAACTTCTTTGTTCCTGTCACCTCTAATCCAATACGTGGCTGGACACAAAAACGACATAATAGGAACGGCATAGGTTAACTGCATTCTACTGTGGGTGTGAAAGTTTACCAGTTACCCCGGACGGAGTATTGTGCTGTGATGAACATTTTGTAATTCCATTGACTGTAAGACCCGATGTCCTTGCGGACTTGCATTCCAGACATGTAGGTGTTGGTAAGTTGAAGTTGTCTGTACACCCACCTTGTTGGTGGTCGAAATTAAAATCAGTAGATAAACACATTAACAAAGATATACACAGGATTCATAAGAAACAATCACACTGGCTACCATCGCCAGTTACGTTTTAAAAATTTCTCAGAGCCCATGCTGACAACTTGTAACGGACTGAAAACTAGTTCATACGTGTAAAAAAAACTTCCTGGAGTTAAATGCGGTATCTTTGTGTTAGTGAATTAAATAACTAACATGAAAGTGCTGCATTAAACATGAATTCATGTAGTCTATAAATACAGAGTATACCGGCTCACAGGCGAATTGACACATTCTCAGCAACCAAAACACTTTTGGTCAAAAGAATCCTTCGCTAAACTTTCCTGAAATTAGCCTCAATTAACGTTTAACTGAATCCCTAATTGGCGCTAGCAGGGTAGGAATCCGTACCCTGCTAGCACAATCGAGACTTATAATTGTTATAACAGTTGTTCCACTATTTCACTATCCTGTACAGGTTCGCCATTCTCATACGTTCGAGTGTTGTTGCATATAGTTCAATTGTGATATAGTACCGATTTATTACATGTGTATTCGTGTGTGTGTGTGTGTGTGCTATTATAGTAACATACCTGACCTTTTCTGCTACCTTGGCGTGGTGGTCAGGCTTGCGTGCTGTTTTGATCCGGAGGGCTGTGCTGACTAGGACTTCGGTCCTTGGGGGTTCAACCTTGTCAGATTGGCCGATGGGGAGCTGCCAGACAAAAAGCAGATGCGTGCGTTTGTTGTGCGTGGAAACTGTGTTGTTGCTCCGTTGTGCCTGGACTGACTGTGTGTCTGGTTGCTTGGTTCGTGTGTACAGTGGTGTTTGATGCCGTCGCCTGTGTGTGTGCGTGTGTCTGTGTTTGTGTGTGTGAGACAGCTGCTGCCTTGCGGTTCAGGCTTTTTAGCCAAAGGCTTTGGATGAGGGCCCTAATCGNGGTGGAACTGCAATTGGTGCAGCGCAAGCCAGTTGCAGTGATATATAAGCGCAGGCGTCCTTTGGCTTCGGTCACTGTGACAGGCTAATCCGAATCGGATGCCGCCAACCGTATAGTAACATAAATCCTCCTGAATAAACCCGTCAAGATAGGTTTCTGGCAACAAACTTACAAAAAGACGGAACTTTTGATTTAAACGATGTCAATAAATCATTGTAATCATTTTATATCTACAAATGTACGCAATGTCATTATGTTCCATCCGCGGGATGACAATCAAAATTTCGTTCGTATAGATATGCCTAAAAACTAACAGATAACAACGTAGTTCAACATTCACCAAAAGCTTAACTTCAAGCTGGGATCGTAGCAAAGCTTGTGGACATACTGTGACAAATCTGCCTAGCAACTTTTGTTTCGCAATCATTTCAATGAACTTACTGTCTCTTAAAAAGTTATAATGTAGAGTACATTGACCGTTGACAGATTAAAACAAAATTATCCACATTCGATACATTGATGAACAGATTGCATCTCGTTTACGTTACTGCAACATAACTGGATCTTTTTGTGTAAGTGCATGTGAATTTTACGTTACGTTGTGAACGATTAATTAGTTGTGTATGGTTCGTCGAAATAGGTTTGAAAATTATCTGCCGTGGCGATTCACCGATTGATACACGAGTTCGAGGCAGGGGCCCAAGAATCCCGGATCAAATCGTCTTTCCCTGCTCAATGTCAGTGGACGTCTGTTGATCTGAAAAGCGATAATTGAAAACAGGTTGTAGAACCGCTCTTGGGGATTACAGCGAATACCAAGAACAAAGTAATATTACTTGTACAATGAAATTTTAGATAGGTGAGAATCAAGCAAAGCTTTAAAACGACCGTTGAAGGCTTTTTTGGAGACCTCAGAAGGGAGACTGTTCCAATAGTTAATAGCCCTGTAAAAAAATCCGATGAAAATCGCAGAACCCCCTATTCACCCTCGGACGGATATCACCTGTAAGCCAGGTCTCCTTGAAAGCGGACATGTGGGGCTGGGTGTCATAAGTTAGCCATCTGATTTCCAGTAAGTTAATGAACAGACTCAGACAGTTCGTATACATGCATTTGAAAACTACTTCCTCGCTGGATGTCGCGAGAAAATGGAATGGAGGGTGCGAGGAAGCTCTGGTAAGAAGACCTGGCATGTAGGAGGGTGGTGGGGCTGGACTCGGTCTGTTGTTCCAAGTTGTTCTGACGGCCTTCCTTTGGGGCTGTGGGCGCGACATCATCGCCTGCGCGTAAGTTAAACAACTACAGCAATCTTGGCGTCGCAACTTGCCACCTCTGCGCTCCTGTCAAATTCCGCTGCTTGGGAAGGTGTTTGGAAGTTCTCACCCACGGAAAATTTGACTTCTTCGTTTGCTAGATGCGGGGTTTGGAAGACGGTAATGGGCACCAAATTAATTCTTTTTGAGTTGATGGAGGCTGCCCTAATGAGCTGCTTCCGTTCTGAATTCCTGGGAGGAAGAGTTTTCATCAGGGCCGTTTGGTGGGTTTTGGGGTGGGTAAATCTGAAGACGGTTGTTGCGCGGTGTCGGTGTCGTGTCTGTGCCCGGGGCGTCGGTAGTTGAAACGACTATGCAGGCAGCGTATTCGCATTCTGCAACAGACGCAGGGGTTTGAGGGGATACGTCGAAAGCAGAAATCACGACTTTCGTCTCTAGTTGTGGCTTCTGCTCTACCATGATTTATGGTTTAGTCTCGGTCCGCTGTTCGCGCCTCGCGCTATGTACTCGTTCAGAGAGTGCAGTTTAAGCTTCATTTCCGACAGTGTCCTTTAGTACTCCTCTATCTTACTTCCCATGGAAGAAATGGAAGGAACTACAAAGCAAAGAAGAGCCCCGCATTTACAGTCGCAAGTTTTCTGTCACCCCATTTGTCGTGGTGTGTGTATGAGATGTCAGCGGTGGAGAGTTGCCTTGGCTTTTGTAAACCTGCAACTTATGCAGATGTAAACAATAGATCAATAAGCTAGCTGTTTTCATTGGTGTTCGTTGGGGCCAATGCACTTGAAGTGATACCACTTCTAACACTGGTACCACTGCATACCGTTTCGTACGGATATTTTACACCCACACCGGCTTGAGAACATGCTGCCCCAGACAGTGTCTGCTTAGTCCCAGCACTGCTAGATCTGGCACAGGCCATTGTCGACTGGGATGACTAATATGCAATATAGGACAGTAAGTTTTCAGTGATTCACAAAGGCGAAACAGACACGACAAAGCGGGAAAAAATCAGATACTGTGTAGCACAACTAATTCAAAACGTAACGAATTGTTATGTTATTCGATAAAAGATAAGAGTAGTTTCATGCCATTTTTAATGCGTAGGGCACCAGTTGGGCACAAACATGAACAGAGAGTAACGGCGGAAAAATGTAAACCAAATTTCGGGTTACCCGCGCGGTGACCAACAGTGATATTTCTTTATTGTTGTTCTGAACAGTAAGTTCCATGTATATTTATTAGATTCCCTTACCGATTAGCTTTTTGCTCGCCTCAAATATTGCTTGAAGTATCAGTTAATCGGTTTGTTACGATAACTGTGGCAACACGTAAAACACTAGCGTTCACCAGGCTCAGTAGTGTTTGCGTAAGCAAATCTGCCATTTTCGAGGTTGGTTTGGGGGTTGCATAACTGTTTCAAAAAAATATTTAGTGCCAAACCTGCATTCCATGGCACCGTTATAAAATAAGACGAAATTCTATAGTCACCACTTAAAGTGCTGTCTTCGTTGAATGGGCTGTCTGTTAAAAGGCATACAGAGCGCATCCGACTGCGTGAATGGCATTTATTGGTGTTCAAATTCAAATATAACCGTGGACCTCACACGGAAAGCCGTTGGTAGACACTTTGCTTGCGATGTCTGATACGACAACAGGACAGTCGTTCGTAGGCAGTTAGGTAGCTGCCATCCGTGAGGAACCTGCCAAAGCAAAAAGGCCGTGGCACTACCTAGCACACTTACAGAGGGAGGTGCTGCGAACAATAGAGATCGAAATATCCGCGGGAGAACAGTAACGTTATGTAGGCAGTTTAACACTGCCCCGCTCCAAGCGACCAGACCAGATCCTGATCAACTTGTTTTCCTTTAACAGATTGTGCTGGAAGTCTTATAAAAGTCGCCTGATTTCTTTTTCGCATGACAAGATAGGTAAGGGGACAGTGGTTGAAAAATCCTGACTTAAAACCACGCATACCAACCTAACACGCGTTTTTCTAAGTCGTTCTTTGAAAGACCAAAGTAACCCTCTTCAGGTGGCATGTCCACGCCAACTTTAAGGTTCATGTGAGGCCAACGACTTTGGCTCCTCCTCCCAGTTATCCACATCTTGCCCCTCTAGCTTTTCTCGTTCAACTTATAAATCATAAAGTCTACTATGATTCACCATTCATAAATCTTATGGGCTAGACAAAAGAGAGCTGAACAAGGGGGCCCGGTCTCCGTTTCCCTACACCTCTTTATCTCCTACATTACTCGTGATATCGGTTGTAGAACGCCCCCTCTTCAAGATCTGTGACTAAAGCATGTTGCTGTGTTTCTCTTTCGCACTCGAAAGGTCTTCCACCTTATTCACTCTCCCAGCAGGTTCATTGTGTGCGCTCAAGACCTGCCCGGCTGAAACGTGCCCCAATATAATTAATCGTGCACGGCTCCACGATCTGCGGAGAGCAAGACGCCCGCGAAACTACAAATTTTGGTACGCTAGGCCACCCTACGTATAACAGATTGATCTTGACACGGATAGTTTCCCATCAGACAAATAGATTCCCCGTCTGTGTGGTGCCAAATGTTCACACGTCGCCTGGTGGGGAACCCCAAGTTGCCTAACTCTTCCTGTTTAACTCTTCTTCCATCCGTTACTAAGAAATGATGTTTAACGCTCTTTCAATGATAAGCCATCTCTTTTCATTCATGAAAGTGGTCGTTGCGAGCGCTCAACGGAGACTGTTTATTGTCAGTCCCCTAGTATGTTGATGAAACGCTTGGTGTCTAGCGTTTCCATTTTGCGGTCATCAAGTTGTTCAGCAGCCTGTGGCCTGTGACTGGTATTGGCGACACTTAGCACTCAGTCTGAACGCGTTTAACTTCCGACCAACGTGTGACGAATTACTCCTCATGAGCCAGTTTTTAGTGCAATATCCGTCGGGAAACTTTAGAGCTTCATAGCTGACAACGTTCGACGTATCATGATAGGGAATTTCACAATTTTTGTCTCCATGGCTCCCATAGACAGCGGTGTCTTGGACTTGAGGCTAGTAACTGTCGGGACGACCCTCCATCTGAGATTGCCATTAGCCTGCTTAAAAAGCGTCCCGGGGCTTTATTACAACTCCATTTTTGATGCTAACTCAACGGAAAGCAACTTGCGCGGCTTTATTTAAACAGGGGGCGAGCGGTGACACCAAATTTAGGCAACAAAACAATTTGGCTGTCAAGTAGAGGCGTCGCGAGGCCAATAATGCCGAAGAGTTGACAAGTCTCCCAGCGAGAGTGGCAAACTTTAGTAGGTCCAGCCATTAACTGAGAGTTAATCGTGTAATATGTTGACGAAGTGAAGGGACAAAAATAGAATATCTCCCGGAACTAATGGTTGCTCGAAGTAAAGGTTTTCTACCACATTCAAAGCTCACGCATCGGAACGGATAAGTTTACCCAATGGTGAATCCACCGGCAGCAGTCAATTTCCTCGCGCAAATTTCCAGACGGCCTTCAGGGAACTTAGTACATTAGGCTGGCGTGAACCAACGATTGTGTAGGAGGGTAGTCCCAGTCTAAGAATCGCATCGCGAGAAGATGGATTCGTGATATCACGAAAAATGATTATCGCACGTGATTGAGAAATACGGTCTATCTCACGGACCACGATATAAAGAGCTGATTGAATGTCGGCATTATGAGAGTTGATCCAATTCTTCACGACCTTCTTTGTTCAGGCGAATCGGTTTCCTTAATTTTCCACCATATTAACGCCCAGCGCCACAGCAGCGTTGCCATGAACCGTGATAACGTCTGGTTTAATGAATAATCTTATTGATATCCTTGAGGTCTGTCGCATTAGTTTTGAGATTGCTGTGCTTGGGTTGGTTAAGGCTGAAAACTGGCCCTAGTTTTTATCATTTTCTTTGAACTGTGTCAGCTAATACTACCGTTCCCTTACTTCTGTTCATTCTATCTCGCGAAAACTTTAAATGCCGGGATCTTGCACCTTCTTTCTGTATTTTTTATTGATTGACTTAGAATCACTATGGTTTCTCGATGTGTGAATAGTCGCTCGGCTCTGGTTAAGTGACCTCGATTCCGTTTAATTGTCATCCATTACTGAGCGAGGCCTAATTGCCGATTTCGTTTTGCGAGCAAATTCTGTGTCCAATTTCTGGGGACATTTTACGTTCAAGTTGAGATATTCAGTTTTCTTGCACGGTGATTCAATCAGCACCGCACTGAATCCAGTTCCCGTGGGCGCCTTCACATAACCGCCTCAAGGATAAAGTATCTTTACGGTCGTTGGATTTTGAGAAAGACAGTCATTGATTGACCTAATTATGCTTGACTCAGTGTGTGTACGAAGAAGTCAGTGCATCTCGTCGCTGGTACTCGTAGCTCCCTAAATACTGTGGCCAACACTGGACAGCTGTTCCGCCAGGCTCTTTACCACGCGGTTGTCCCGAGCACGACACGCATCGCGGTTGATCCAGCACAACTGGAGAATACGAGTGGGGTTTCCTCGTTGAACTCAGTCGCCAGGGCAGATAAATGAGTGGTCACTTATGCCATTTTGAGAGCTCAGGATTTATACCGAGGAAGACCGCATCGGAGCTGGATGACGTGAACAAAGACCATGGAGAAAATGCGGCCCGCATTCAACAGCCAACGAGTAAAGATGGAGGAAAGGGAGACCTTAAAAACCAGGCCACCTAGCGCAGGATGAAGCTGATCCATGCGAGTCGCACGGATCTCACTGTTTCTCATTACAGTATCGTGAACGCATTTCGGACGTGAACGTTTTTTTATGATAAGGTCGAACAAATCGGCTTTGACCACGTTTCTCGGAACTGTACAGTGGCCGGAGAGCAGTCGCTCCTTTCGTGATTTGCGCGAGCACAGTATAATGGTGGATAAACTCGAATTACCCAGACCGTCTTAACTAATTAACATGTAAATGTATCTGGTTGGTGTGTCGTTGAGAAGAGAGGATTACTTTTGAACAAATTAGCGGGTTGTACAACACGTGGCTCCCAGCGGTCGATGACTGGCGGAGGATTCAATCTTCCGGGTGAACGGAATACCGAGATGGCCCACCCAGTCAGGCGTGATAGGTAAGGGACTAGTGTCCGGGCGATGACGGATCATCATCTTAACCTTTCGCGCGTTGACTTCCAGCCCGGGTGGCTCCAGAGTTCTCGCAAAAGCTGCAAGGTTCTCAGAGGATACGTCGGATTCTGGGCCAGGAGAATCGGTTCATCAGCGTAGACGAAATTGCTAGGCAATGAACCATGGAACTGGTGGTCAAGCTCTGGTGGAGATAAAACGGGCGTCTGATCCTCTGCCTTAATGAATAACAGCAATAACAGTGGGCAACCCAGTTGCCGGGGTAGAGATACAAGGCCTCAAAGAGTGTTGGCAGTGTTTCCATGAGAATCGGCAGTGTGGTGTGTTGGAGGTGGTGGAGCATCAAAAGCTCCGGCCGATCTGATAATCGAGTCTTGTGAGATAGAGTCAAACGTCTTAGACATGCCAGTAAGTGCCGCATTCAGGCTGGAAGATGTGGTGCATGAGTTCGGAAGCAGCTGATGAAATGCCGAGGCCGTCTCAATGCAACCATCACAAGATGGAACCGCGGATTGTACAGTAGCCGAATTCCAGCAATCAGGCAATGTCGTGGGAAACTAACCTAACAACGTTCAAAATAAAGCAACATGTCTGAGTTCACCAGGAGATGAAACGTTATTCGTTTTTGGAACAGACGCAATGTGAGAGCAGCATCAGCAGCACGCTCAGTACGGTTGGCACAGTTAGTGGGAAGAGGTTGAAACACCTCATTGAAGCATCACTTTTGATGAGCTTCCGATGTTCTGGCTACAGTTTGTCCAAACGTGGAGTGGTGATTTTCATGCCGCCCTCCTAGTGGCGAGATACTCCTCAAGTGATGAAGAGTATTAAATGTCAGTTGAGAGACGGAGTTGTACGTGATGTTGGTTTATGACTGTACTGATGAGTCGATAACACTTCGAACTTGTACCCATTTGAGTTATCCTGAGGTGATGGCCCCATCCTGTGGACAACTCTCCGGCAAGAGCAGCCACTTTATTTTGCCGGTGGTACAGGGTTCGAGTCGCGGTGAAGTTAGCCTTGTGTATTCGTTTTCTAGTCCTGGATGTTCCGGCAGCGACACCAACGGGTCACTGCGTTACCAGTTGCTGGGGCTACAGAGAAGTTTTTGAGGTACGCATGTTTGGCAGTGATTACTTGTAACATCGTGAAAATCCCAACATGGAGACCACGGGTAATTTTTGTCAATTCGACCCTGCGTAGTAAACCTGAACTGTTGGACTTTAGTTGACCTATCGCAGTTTGAACCTGACGGGGAACCACTCGTATTGTTCAGTAGCTTAAGGTATCATGTTCGTTTTTGAGGCGATGGCTGGATTGACAATATGTACAGTAGTTATCCGCCAATCCACGGCATACAAACGCTTCCCGATGCTCTCCAGAGTACGGCCAAGGAAATTTGAGTACAGTTGATGGTGAAGCTCGCGTCCAGTGGAATAAGAAGGAGCCAGCTCAACGGCAGGTCAGACAGGAAGAGCGGGTTTTTTTAAAACCAATGTAACCCGGCGGTTTCCACGCACCTGGACTTCCCGCAGCTGTGTTCGACGAGACGCGCATGCCTCTTGTGTTGTCCGAGGCCGAGTTTGGTTAGAAAACTTTGATCACAGGGGCGCGGTGAAATGGTGGAGTGGGCCGAAAACCCACGTTCTGTTTTCTACCCTCAGTGCGTCAGCGAAGAATAGCATGCGCCGAGAAACCGGTGTTCGATTAACATATCACATCAGATATCATCCGTCCGCCTATCCTGCATAATAGCAGATGCATGTGCAAAAGCACTGGTAATAGTTCCATTTCATTGGTCAAAACTAACCAGAATAGTGTGGCCAGGTGGAGTGGTTGACATTTTCCGGAGTAACTGGACGCTTAGTCGGTCAATGTTTGCATCGGAACTGCCCGGTCTGAGCCACGGGAAAGTGATTCGGTGCGCTTAATCTATTCTTGGTACTTGCTGCCTTTCCCGGCGATAGTTTATAACCTGCTTCCAATTAACATCTTAAGGACCGATAAGCGCTCGCTGAACGTTGAAACGGAAAACCGAAAGGATTTGGAAGATTTGTGACTTTAGCCACGAGCCGATGGAATAAACAGTGAACGTAATAAATTTTGTAGCTTCGTTGACTCAACAATACTCAATGTGTTTTTTCCGCAAATATTCACAATTCCCAGATCGCGCTAACATACTTGTGCCTCCGTTATTCGAATGGACATATGATAGGCTTCTATCACCCACCGATAGCTTATTTTTGGCCCAAAGGTGTAAAAAGCTAAAGGAACCTTGACCTCGATCTTCACATGTCATTTATTTTGCCGGTGAGGAAATCACCTGGGGCTTTGATGCGAAAGTGTCCCCTGGAACTAATTTCCGCCAACCTCAAGAATTCTTACATCCTGAAGCTCTGGTTACCCTGTACGTTAAGTAATTGAATAGACTTCAAGAACATGAAATATTTTAGTTTAAAACTGACAAGGAACGAAATCCACGACAAGTGAATACCTGCCTTTTGTATTCTCATATGAAGGTGTGCTTTGGCAGCAACTTTGAAGAGTCTGTGTTGGCTTAAAAAAGGGACCTCATCGAGGCGAAGGAATATCTTTGCTGGACATTTAATTAACCGAAGTCCACCTCTATTCGCCATCTCAAACCGGCCTTCGGCGACCAAGTTCGTCCCATCCCTAAGAGTTCAAACACACTCAGTAAAACGACTGTCACACAGCCCGAAAAAGAGACTAGCCCCAAGGTTACCTTTGGGTCTTCCACACGCGCGCTTGGTGGCGGTTTGGTGCACATCTCTAACAACTTGACGCATTATGAATCGCAATTTATTCTCCACTAATCATTTAATTTGTTACTAACGACACACTGCAGGGAGAGACATGTAAAAGTTGCTGCTTGCACATAATTTATTCGGGTGCTATCTTTTTTCATAACTGCGTGGTTTTCACAACTTTCTACTCCGGCAAGTCGGAGAATCTGTACACGGCTGGTGGTTTGGCTTACCACGATAAAATCACTTTGGCAACTTGGATGTCGAGAAGGCTTCTGTTGATTTAAAGGGAAATCAAGAATGGAGAAGATGGCTAATCCAACGGTTTCTAACGCGAGCGATAATCAAATGACACTTGAGGGGATAACCAGCAACTTCAAATGGAAGGCTGTCTTAGAGGGTGACATAGTAAAATAAGGTTGGAAAAGGTCAGGGGTCGAAAATTTCAGAGCTGATCGTCATGATCCCTCCTAGTACTATCAGCCGCCGAAACAACGAACCGTTACACTAGTTACGAACCAAAGTGAACCGTGTAGGAACTTGGTAACAGCAGATTCTTCTGGGCTCAATTGTGTGAGTCAAAAAAATGCCGCAAACCAGTGACCGACATTTTTACTCTCTCAGTAGGTTTGATGGTAGGTGCGTCATTTCTCCGGCTTGCATAGGCAACTTGATCAACACACCCAGGTAGCGAACTTTCGTGGACGCATTTAAAGAGCTGTGCTTATCTGTGAGTTAGGAAACTTCCGTCATTTCACGATTTTCAACTAGCTTTCTGGCCTCCATCTGATGAGGATAAGAGAATGACAAAGTATGTGGCTGTCAAATCCCTGACATTTCTCAAGCTCATCCTTGGGATGTCTTTTGCTCTGTCTGCATAATTTCTCACAGAATCTCCCCCGCGTTCCACAACGATCATCTAGTAATGCAACCTGACCACCACTTTCAGGTTCATGAGTCGTCAGCGTATGGTTTTTGCCTTAATTTAGATTGGAATTGTCAGTGATGTACGTTAGAAATAATGCAGGATCAAACAAGGATATTTGAGAAAGTCTCGCGGGCTTCAGAGATGGAGAAAATAGGGGACATTATTGTTAACTCGAGTTTGAACCCACTCCACCGTAACCAATGTAACCTGGCAATCCGAAGTGCGTCCATTTGCACAAACTAGACGAAAACTAAGCTGTAGATCAATTACACGCAAGCTCCCATTCAAAAACTAGTGGAAACAGGAATGCTAGCCAACTGGATTATATTTTCGGAAGATCGTTAGTTTTAGCCCCTCTCAGTCTGTTTCTAGCGGCTGATTCCAAACAGCGATGAGAACGGCCGCAGTTTGAGTTTGGGCACCGTTTTGCGAGATCCCGCCTGATTTTTGCCCCGGACTCCGACTGTCAAGGGGGGGACGTTATTTGGTGTGTACTTCCTCCGCGAGTTGTACAAGTTTCTAGTTTATACATAGGTCTCAAGGAACATGGTCTGAGGCTTTGGAGAGATGAGTAAGGACAGCATCCAAAACTTCGTCAGTGTCTTTCATGTCCGCCTGGCTCTCCACAAATATTAACATGTTGCTTGCTCGTAGCCGGTTAAAACGAAATCCATGTTAGCTGTAGTAGCCAAGGTTGTCTGATATATATCTCAAGACGATGTTCCACAACAAATGCTTCATTATTGTGCATAGGATGATGGTGGATTTGGTCGGCTGTTATCTAGCATCAGCCCTGATCGCCTGACTTGAATATAAATAGACCAACGTTTCTTTGTTCAACGCGCTACTGAGAATGCTAGTCCAAAACGTTCACCCCAGAAGATTGTGGGGACACTGACGGACCGGCGGCTGTTTTTATAAGGTTCGATGGATGGATCGCTTCTGGTGCAAGTGTACACCAGATGTCGAGTCTGAGCGGCATATTCCCAGTCCCGAGGACAAGAACGTCGACCATCAGGAGTGGTTGCTGAAGGTTCTGCCACAGGAAACTAAAAGGAATTTTCCATCAAAATAAACTATAGAATGTCAACAGCCTTGGAGTCAGAGGAAATTTTCTCTACGGGCAACTGCAATGAAATTGAATGCCTTAGATCTTCCTCGGTGGCCCATCTATTTAGTCAGAAGGACTTCATTTTCGCGAGCTGCTAACAAGACTTTGTTCATCCCTATAAGAAGTGCTAGTTGATCTATTTCTTGTATCCTCTCACATAGCACAAAAAGCCTGCGGAACTTTTTGTTCGCTTTTTAGTTGCTGCTCAGAGAAAATAGGGAACTTACTCTTATGCTATCACGCATGTTCCGCGGAGACGGTGAGTGGGGAAATGACTTCTTCAGGGCATCGTTTCGAGAAAGTATCTTTTGCACACTCTTTAAGCTTATCTTGGTACCTCCACTGACAGCCATTCCGTTTGCTCCTGTGAAACGCCCCCATCACTAACGGCATACCATGTACGCTTCCCTCCTGTGTTTGTGAAGAGGGTAACGTTATCTTCAATAACACGACAATTTTCTGTTCATCTCTGCGGCTTTCAATCACTTTCCCAACTCTGTGTCCGTTAGTGTGATGGAAGTAACTGTTCGTAGTCATACTTTTTGCTTTTCTGCCGCAACCTTTCATTCATCAACCTGATTGTTGCACTCGACAGCTGTGCCTTCAACTAGAACTTCCTCATCTAAGATATTTCTCTCCTTCAATGCAAGTGCGGTCCGGCCCATTTCGATTAATTCTAGGACAGTTTAGTTCGGATGACGTGGAATCAATAGTTGGCTGGTGTTCTGTTTCTCGCACCAGATAGTTCCAATGATCTACCGATCTGTGGCAATCGGGGAGGTAAGATTGCCCTCAGATACTGCTCTCACACTGGAGATGACAGTAAAGAGATACAGCTGAAAACTAAAAAGACACTGGGGGTACTCGGAATCAAGTCCTACTCGGGGACTACGTGTATTTCTTTGGAACTTAGCAGGGCACGAAGGTGTTTACTTTGAACGACCAACAAAGAGAGGTAATATTGGGGTTATTTTCGACAATAATCATGTGCTCCCATTAATGGGCAACTTTCCAGCCAGTTTAGATGCTGCCGTGACCTTTCTTGAAGGTTATTGATAGGATGGAAACTGGCAAACTGTGGTAACAAAATGACAATTGAAGAGGTGCCAGATTTGACAATAAAACGGTCCATGTGCAGCGTATGGAGGAATAATGACCACCGAACTCAGCTCCGCAACTTTTGTCGAAGGTCCCACGAAACTATTTGGCAAGTGATAAAGTGTGTAAAGTAGCCGGCTGTACACCTCAACTGCAAGAGTCAGTATCAGCGGTAAAAATGTGTTGCAAACCACAAATCAATTGATTGAAGTCGGGAAAACGTTGCAAAATGCATATGGAAAGTTACTCCATAGGTCCCCCTAATAGTACAGACTGAGCAACAGCAGTTCACCTCCGGTGGGGTACGTCAAATTAAAGCAAGTGGTTTACGCAGTGAGTTTCAAACGGAGAGAACAATATGTGCGTGTGAGTAAGTACGGCTGAGTTGCAAAAATGAGAGGGTTATGTGCAATGGAGCCACAGAAAACGTGTGGAAAGTACTTTCCAACAGATCCGGCGACCGCACCATACACTAGGCAGTTCAAGATAGGTTCTCAGCAGTCCTCACAGATGACGTTGAAGAGGAAATAAGGATCAAGACAATGAGGCGGACAAAAACAGAAGAGGTGTTGCGAAATACTCTTGGGTTGACCTGGGTTATCATGGCTTTTGCATTCACGAATTTCAATTTACGGTTGGGTTTTACCACGATTTCATAGACAATCCCGCCCGCAGAACATCCATTCGGGGCACCAAGGACTTTTATTTGGCACCGCTTTCTTCGTCTCCCTACCAGGGAGAAGTTATTACAATATCCTCATTCCTGCAGTTCACCGAAAGTTTTCGTAAATCTTCGTTTCACTCTCCATCAAGCATTCGCCTCTCCAGACAGACTGAAACAAATTATGCAAACACCACTTCGGATGGTGTTTCTTATAAGCCTTATTCGGACACACAGGGAAGGCTGATTTCACCCAGGCTACTGTTTTCTTTGTTTGTCATAGCGCTCGCTCTTCCTTTGCGGTTGCAAAAGTCAGTGAACGGACACCCAGGAGGTCCTTGTGACGAGTTTATGAAGCTCTTATCTCGGCACCCATTTGTATACGTACATGCTTCCCTGACGCTTCCACTCATCTGAGTGGGTAACAAGATTCCGCTATAAAAATTCTCCGATATCTTGCAACGCTCACCAAATGTCCCCCTCTGACATGCTGCTGGCAAGTTTCACTATGATCTCGTTGCACGGAAAGCTCGCTTGATCAAACAACAAGTCTGACATCTGCAAATATGAAGCAGCGGCTGCTAATCCTCTCTGCCAAGTAGGTTTTGCATTTAAGCAGCGAAGTGAGACCTAAAAACGCTGTGAAAAACTACTGGCGGCTTAAAAAGTGTGTAAATTGGAGCAATTCAGCACTTCAGAATTCCTCAAGGTCGACCAGCGTTCAAATAAGTCTAAGGAATGGTCTATCCGATCTCTTTCCTGAGCCTCAGAGTCTCTTGAATAACTGCAAGCTCCAGGTTACTTACTGTTGATGTTACTTCACCAGGAGATTATACATTGTTTGCCACCATTAGAAACTGTCATTGATTACCGGCTCTTGTACCACGTGGGTCACTAAGCTTATCCCCATACCAGTAGCCACAACATTTCCCGGTTTTTGTTGAGCCTGTGTTTCGCCTCATGAACACTCATCCTCTTGTACTGATCGGAAGATCACAGACAAATGATCTCTGTTGTGGGCTCGTCAGGACCTTTAACGTATGCAAGTCATCCCTTGGAGTCACTGTCGCAGGGGAGGAGGTAGATGTTGGAGTGCTGCCTGCTCCGAGTGTTACAACCTTCGTTGGTGGCCCCGCTCCATGTCTCCATTTATCTTCTTCTTATGAATCTTTCTTTTACATTTGACGCTGTCTTGATGACGATTACAAACCCTCCTTGTAACGACCAATGAGGCCATTCGAGCTACTGACGGAACCAAACGCCAGCTTGATTGTGCCGGCCCGCTCGACGGCTCTGCTGTGAGTCAGTTAGCATTACACTGGTCCTTTCGTGCTTCAGGTCAACCTATCACACTCCAAGTGCGGGAATTGCTTGCTGACGTGTAAATGAGTTAGCATCTCGGACAGTACCGTACTTCAATGAAAATATCACAACCACTGACGGGCTGATTCCGCAAGTTGAAGGCCAATTACATTATCTTACTTGACTTGGAAAAACTTACTTTGGTGGTGGCTTGAACTTCAACCCCAGATTGCTTGCTACCATAACTATTGCCATGTATGCTATATGGAGGCCTCGTGTGCCCTTCGTGCCCTCGTGTAACCTTCTTTGAAATATCCTGTGGTTGTGACCATATCCCTCCTCAAAGTTTTTGGCCGTTTAACATTTGAACGATCACCATTTAAACTGACGGTTGACATCGCCGGAAATGCTGGAGTTCAGGCGATGTTTACGGAGGAGGAAAGCGCTCAATACAGTTTCTGACACAGAATGTATCAACAGAAATGATTGAGATAGTATGAACATCCAACTTATATACCATTGCCGCTAGTCAATGACAGATAGTCCATTGTGCTAATAAGTACCGCGCATTTTCAACTTATTCTAATCAGCAATTTCAACCATCGTAAACTTTTCATACTCCATGTAAATGCAGGAATGTATATGTAAACGCAGTTACTCACTACAGCAGCGAGTGTTAGCGGTCTCCGCGGGTGAAAAAGTACTTCACCGAACCAAACGCAGCGGTAAACATGCCAAATATGGTCCCACTCCAGTCAGATTGGATTCGACCAATACCAGAACAAGTAGCTACAATCTTCCAGCAATATCCACATCTTGCACAAGATACAGGTTTTTTGATAGTTAAGGCCCCGTTATATTAGCCACTGACTATGTGCGCAGCAACACAAGCGAGCGACTGCAAACTATATACAATGCCAAGTGTGGGAGGCACCTTAATCCCACCCTTTCCCGTAAACCCCCCATGGGAATTACGATGGGTCAGTACCTGGCAGGTCCACCTGGAAGAAAATCGAAATCGTGATCTCCGGATCCTTACACATGAAGTCAGTATTCCTATCACCTGGGTGAATAGATAAGACTGCATCAACGAACAAACAAATAAATTTAGTAGGCAAAAGCAACTCTTATAGAGCGGATGCCGCACGAAATCTCTTATACAGTAGCTAACAGGTTTGTACAAAATTACTGAGTGCGCAAGCGAAGTGGTTTGGAGCGAAATCTGCCAAAAACCCACCGGAAGGTTGGTTGGTCCCTTGATACATTCACCTGCTAGAATCTGTTAAGAAACTTTGTTTGTCCGCAAACTGGAAATGTAATGTCACCACGTCAGCTGGAAACAAATCACTGTTGATCACTCACTGCAAGACAAACAGAGGAGCTAACACCCAAGAAGACTTATGAAACAAAGCAGGATTGTTGGTAAGCCACAATTGGAAAGTATGATTTTATTTCCTACCCTGAAAGTCCCAACTCATAAACTTCAGCTGCAGTGACAACGCCCCATGCACTAGCGCAAAGGCCATGGGTAACGAAGTCAATTATAGTTTGTGCCCCATTTCATAATGCACTGATCCTGCCGTACGATCTCTCAGGTGGCATTTCTTGCAAGGGTTTTCAATTGTAAAATGCTGCTGTGGTGTGCATAGTGTAGCTGCAGAGGTTTTTGAGTTCTTCCATTACATTTATTTTGTACACGATTCCGCCAAACTGTGCACACTTACTTGCACGTACTGTCTCATTTTGTAGTATCACTGTTTAATTTTCGCGTTTCGCCAACGTGCCTCAAAGGTGAGTTACTGTTACCATTCCGGTTAGTTCATCAGAAAGAGGTGGATCGTAATTTTGCGAATTCATTTTGCTTTTGACGTGCGTATTCACAACATGCCCCTACCGTCGTTACCGGTCATCATTATCAATACGTATAGTTGTCTGGCCGAAGTTTTGATTAGTTGCCGACTAGCGTCTTAGGATACTTGATTAATTTCTGTTTGGAATCAGATTGCCGTTGCCCGTCTGTGTCTGTGCGTAATCCAGAAACTGCCGGAGAATGGTGTTTTTTTACTCCATTGTTTAATTTTTTTGATCACCTCGCAACACAGCACCCCCCGCCTTTTTATCGACTTTTCCCAAGCAGTCCAAATCTCCATGGGTTACTTCTTGTTAACCTCAAAATGATAGAAATAAATGTTATACGGATACCATCGTCCGTAATGGAAAAGGTTGTTGAGACGCACCATGGAAACGCTGACGTAAGCTCAGACGTTCTCAGCTGACCCAAAACAGCACAGGATGTACTGTTGCAGTGCTCGACGGAAATGCTCGCGTGCAGCAGTTCCAACAACCATGGCCCACGTCTCACTTTGACGTTTTACCTCGTAAACTCTTTCTCTCTTTCAGACTTCTTCTTTTTCACAATAACAGACAGGGAAATGTCATTCAAGTGACCACATGTAACCTAACTTTGCCTTCCGACACACTCGCAAAATCCGGGCATATGCCTACCAGTACACTTCATCAGATATATGACTCACGGTTGACATCAGCTGCGACGTGGATAGTGCACTTGGAATACCCATTTTACAGATTCGTCCTTGCCATTGGCAGCAAGAAGCTCCATGATTTTTCTTGATCATGGATGGGCATCATTAACGGGCATCAGTGGTATCCATTCCTCTGATAAACAGACCGTTCAATGAATTCGACCAGCGACGTACGACATTTTCGGCTTGCAACGCATTTGGAGATGGAAGCGTTCTTATTATTCAAGTGGCTACCCTAAGGAAATTGTTTTTCAAACCTTCCGATGCGAATGGTTTCCACTTACACAATATAAATTGGTCCCTCTATCTGTCTGGTAACTCCAAATATTTTGCCGCTCTTCTTTAAAAAGTGCTGTCGTAGGAAACAAACACGATGTGTCGGTACCTAGATATGACACCCCTGTCACTACTTGAACTAGGTGACGCTAACTACACTCGGCCTTGCAGCTAGGGTGTCTATCAAATCGTCATTTGGACAGCAAATTTCAGCATATTATATGTAAGAAAAAACAGAGTTACTTGCAGTTCCCGTCATCGATGTACTAACACATCAATTTAGAAAACTGACGGGCTTAAAGGCCGGGTTGGTCAAACAACGCAATAATTACAAGGAGCTTCTCAGAATTATGCACCAGCTAGATCCGATGGCTAGCATTCTAAATGCCCCACGTGCCATCCATCATCAGGCTACTCCTAATCATAGAAACTTCGTAGTCGCTGGGACATTTGGTGATACAATAGCTACGGAACTACACAGGCGGTCATATCGCGCGTGCAAAGTAATGATGTCTAACGTACACGACAGAGTAATTTCGTTGTTCGTGATGAGAACCCTACATAAAGTCAGTTAGGTAGGTGAGCAAGAATACTACTGCCAAAAACTGTGTGGGAAAGTACAACGAAAACGCTGTATATAGTTGCAGCATTTCATGAGTGAACTGGAAGCGGAAAATCATCAAAAAACAGCAGTCACTCAGACGTGACACCCATTTTAAGTCCACAAGAGTGGTTAGGGGAAGACACCACTCAGAGGGTAACATTTCCCGAGTAAAAAAGTACTCATGCAACACCATCAATAATCTTATCGAATTGACTATCCATCTCGAGTGCTGCAAGAATTCTCTAAATCAACACGTTGCAGCCAGAACCTTGTAACATTGCCTGTCCTGGCGGGTATTGGAAAAGACCACGTCTGACTCTGTTGAAGCCAGGCGCGTTCAGATTTCCCCAGCAAAATCCATGGTAACTGCAAATATACATCCCTTGGTACTCGAAGACTCCACCGTCAAACAAGGGGTCGTTTGAGAAAGGTCCTGGAACTGAGCCACTGAAAGTTCGCCACCGTACTGGTAGTAGCAACTTTAATTCTTATGATAATGACGCAGCTGAGCAAGCAAAGCCCTCCACATACTATGGGCATTTCTCTTTATCACCTGGAATGACTGTAAATACCAATAGAACATCCAAAACACCTTAACAAAGCCTTCAATCAACAGCCATACTTGTGCGGCGCTTGCTATACAATAATGTTGTGCGTTTGCAACTCGAAATCAAAAGAACTTCACAAACACCACGAACCCAGTTTTAAGAACTACATTCTAAGAAACAACGCTTTGAAGACGGAACTGCGCAATTTGCCTCCCACAGCTTTCAAACCAACCTGAAGTTACACCAGGTTTCCCGGCTTCCAAACATGATCTGATAGCTTCGTAATAACTTACACTGTTACCCGAAAGGTGGGTGCTACCGGAATCCAAATTCCTAATATGTGAATCCGGCATGTACGTCACCACACGATTACGTCCCTAACTCAAATGTCCGCCAAACCAGTCATTTCTCAGTACACCCTTCGTTATTTCATCCACCGCCACCTGGCTTCTCCCCATATCCCACTCACTCATCCTAACGTAATAACACCCTTCCAGCATTTTCTGTCGTGGAGTTTAATCTTTGCGACGTCCGCTCAAATATGAATGGAAAATTGGTACATTCCATAGACCAGGTCTTTCTATATGATAATTTGCAACTCACTGCCCCAGCTGTCATGCAGTTCTTCAACGAACTAAATGTTGTGTCTGACAAATAAAATTCCATTAATTTATCACTTACGATCGTAAGATAATTGGTAAGTAACATGTGAATTTTAAATCATTCGTTTTGTTATCTATTCCCCATACCATTCTCAGGAGTGAGACATGGTGTCTTTCTGATACTCCACAGAGGCGGATAAACAACACAGGATATCAAATGTTTCAGAGAGACGGACCAATAAGACGAGATGGTGGGTGCATTATCTACATGAAAGAGCTATTTTCTGTAGTAACACTCGGTGAATCAAGTTTTCATAAAACCGAAGCCTGGTTTTGGTTAATGGTCGCTACCGGTTCTCGTAAGCTGCTTTTAGGATGCACCTACAGACCACCTAATGACACCGCCAATGATTCAACGGAATTTGTAGAGGTGAGAAACCGTGTTTCAGACGTCTTGCAAACACGGGCTAGTAGATGGTGACTTTACCGAGCGTCATATCTCCTGGACATCATTCTCAGTTCCACCGAAGCAAACCGAATTCCCTTCAGGCATTGAAAGAAATAGATGGAACCAATGTGTCCTAACGTCCACCAGACAGTGGCATATATTGGGTATCATATTCACCATAGGTGTGTAGTTTGTAGGGATATTCGTTGTGGAGCACTTCACAGGAAGTGACCGCAATACCGTCAATTGCTGTTTGACTGTTGTGTGACTACCAAACAATCAGCTGCATTCATCGAATTCACCGATCGGAAAAACGCCCTACTAAAACCCTTGAGCTAGAATACCTTTCTTCGTGCAGCAGACATTGCGACCGGCGAAGTTTTCAAACATCTGACTCTCTGCACCCAGGCTCTGGCCCCCATAAAGTCAGTACGCGTCGATTCAAATGTACACAGTAGAATCCTTACTGTAAAGGAGACCGACAGGCTCAAAATACTTCAGTCGAGGTGCAGAAGAACACTAGGTCTCCTCCTGTTGATGCAAATAAGCAAAAGGCTTGAATGTGTTCGAACATGTTAGGACGCTGAACGCAATTGCGCCATATGAACGAAGAGAAGCATGCTTTCTGTAACGAGCACAGATACGTGAAAATAATGCAATTGATGAAACGGAGAAGTTCCATGAGGGATCCTTCTATGAAAGTTACTACTACCGAAGACGAAACGGCTGTTGATAACACTATTGGAATATGTGAAATCTTCAACTGACGTTTCGCCGCTTCGTTTAGTGCGAAAAGCATTTTATTACCTAACACCACTTCATCAAAAACATATACAGATTTTAGAAATGTTCTGGTTGATGTTCAAAGTTTTCGTTCACCGTTAGTTGTCCTTGAACCCCCAATCCACCCAGGACCTGACGGTATCTCACCAATGGCAGTCAAATAAGGAGGTGAGGATATATCCGCCCCTTTACCTGATTTGTTTGTTTTGTCGCTTTTATGAAGCACCTTCCCTTCCCAATAAAAAAGGCAGCCATCATGCCTCGCCACAAAAGTGGTCCAAGGTAAGACGTTAGCAGCTATCGTCCCATTAACCACACATCAGTCTACTGACGAGTACGGGAAAGGATGATAAATGCGCACACTGTCGAGTACTTAAGGTCACGAAACTTTATAAATCTTTCACAGCACGGTCGCCCTAGTAAGCGTTCTCCTATGACATGTCAGTCGGAATTCTCAAACCATATATCCATGTCCGTCGACGCAGGAAATGTTGTCATCATCTTATTCTCAGACATGCAAAGGAATTTCGACCGTTTTTCCCGTGAGCACCCCTTGAAAAATGGCTTCTATTGTGATGCTAGATCTTTTGTATGGCGGGCTTTCGTAATATCTTCAAGGTCGCACCCAAAATGTCAAAATAGCGATGCACTGCTCAACACCAAAGCCTGTGACTTACGAGGCGATTCAAGGAGGCGTCTTGGGACCGCCGCTTTCACTAACTCATTCAAATGATGTGACGTTTTCAAACATGGCGAGCCCTTCCTGTTCGCTGACGATGTGAAAATCGTCACACAAATTGTCCACAAACACAGTAACATCGATTTCTGCCCACAAAATATACGACAGGACCAAGTGTCCTTGAAGTTGTGGTGCAAAACACGGCTGATGACGTTTCCATCGAGCAAACCTAACATTATTATCTACGGCCGTCAATTACCCAATTGTTGTGTCTCGCTGGACGGTTGTACTATTGATACCGTCACTTCCGCTGGAGATCTGAAAATACATGAGTGGAGCTCTTTTAATTTCCCCGACCAAGTAGATTTTTAGGTGGAAAATCTGAAATAACAAGGAACTGTATCAAAAAGGCGTTCAGTCCACCGGCAGCAAGGCTGACGCCTTAAAAAATGTGTGCTCGATCTCAACCTTAATGTGGCACACTCATTTACTATCATCTATGCAAGTCTGGTTGGCTCGTGCCGGAGAACTTTCAACGACTATTCACCGGGAGCTTACTAGGATATTCTTCTTCATTCACCCAAACACAACGCTGTCAAATCTTGGTTCTGATCCACATTGGTCGAGAACACTAAAGATGAACTTGACACTTTCGTACAAACCGGTGCATTCTGAGGCCACCACCACAGCGTTTGCTGTTTAGCTACAAAAGAGCTTTCCATATGGACTGAAGAATAAGTGCTCCACCTTGCCGACCTTGATAGCTCGGAAGAAGGTACGCGCAAACATCCAGATTGTGAAATCTTTCAATATTTGGAATGAACTTCCCAAGGAGATCAAGGCCAGTAACAACATTTGGCGTTTTAAATGGGCCAAGACAACTATCTTACGCACCGAACACAATTTCTGTGTTCAAACTCTGTGAACACTGTGATTACTTTTTCTAATGTGGTCCGGGAAACATCTAGCCGTCGACTACATCTGATGTGCGCACCCATCCCCAATGTCGCGTTCCCCTCGAAAACGGTTTGCTTGAAGACGAGTCGTTGTATTTCTACCATTTGCTCACACACCCCACTTAGCACTGGATCTATCGCATTTCCAAGAAACAATTGTGAAATCGACACCAATTTATTCATGTGCGTTACTTTACACGCATTACCTAAATTGCTGGAAGATTTAAAAGTAGTGCTTAGTAGTAAATCCAGTATGAGCTATACTCAGAACACGCACGTAGAAAATAAACAGGTTTATAACCCACATGCACATTTCTTCCACATATATACATGAGCATTTGCCAAATGCTGCTCATCTTCTTAGTTACCAGAATTATAAGGCCTTCAGTCTGTGATTGATGGTAGCCAGTGTCAACAGATCGCTGATTATCGTACAAAACTCTTTACACAAAACCGGGGAAATATATTCTTCCCGTAGAGCCTACACAATCGCACTGAAAGATCTATTCATCCTTTTTGTTGCTCTCCCAGCCTCATACCCTTCTTGCTAACCACTTAACAAATTTTGTCCGTTATGGAATATGAACTTCAGTTCACACATCGGACTTATAAGGCAAAGTGACGTCAAACTCCTCAGGAAGTTTTGACTGTCGCGTCATGATTAATTTAGAGGTGGCTTCCGGTTAACCAGTGATCGGGGAATACCATAACAACTTATTGGCAGCGCCAATTACCTTGTTAACTAACGCGAAAAATTAATATCAGTTTTCAATGTTGCATGTACATTATCCACCATAATAGATATGGACTTCCACATTTTGTTATTTAACACAAGAGACGGTATTGGTTTTCTTAATCCCAGACACATCCGTTTTGCGAGTTGATATTATCGATGAGTGGACAAACAAAACCTAGTCTCGGCCGGACGGTTTGCGAGATATCCAACTTTTCGACGGAGTCTTACGCTAAAGTCTGTCCAATCTTTCGCCGGATTTTAGAATTTTCCGTCCGCCCTCACCAAAGTTGACTTATTTCAACGATTTTCTGACTTTACTGATATCAGTTAATGACGAAACATTCTGGAGATGCATTTGAACGTAGTCCCTGGATTGGCCTTAATCTGTTTGAACATCGACTCACACACAACCTTTTAGGAAGTGAAGTAATGTAGCATCACACGTTTTGCACCGAGTCTATGGAAGAAGAGAACGATCTTTCTTTCTCCTGCTTCGCTCAAACTTTGGCAAACTTCTGCCCTCTTCTGTCTGATTTCGCTTCTTATTCTGGCGGATTTCGAGTTTGTGGTACTGTTTATTTGTTTGTTCTTTTTTTACCGCTTGCAATTATCTCCAGTAACCACACACATCCCTGCACGTCTCCCACATATGAGTCAAGAAATTAACACTAGTTCTATTGACTTCATTCGCCTGGGTTTCGAAGGCTCCGCAGTGACTTAACCTGTGAGCACCTTTCCGATGCACAGCTTTTGCGAAAATTGTTCACCTCAGTAGTTGACGGCATTTGAAAGAATCACAACAGAAAGCTATGCAAGATTAGACTCTGCACTTTTCTAAGCCGACGGGTTCTCTCCTTGGAGGGTTATCAACCAATAGGAGAACTTTCCATTTCCGGTCGTTAGCTGCTGTTTTGAGAACCGTTTCAACGATCCGGCTGTTTTCCATCAAACTAAGGAATTATCGGGCCAAAATTTTCGTACTTCCCGAAGTTAGGGACGTCGAATAACCCTTGAAATAGTACATGAATTGAAATCTCTGCCGCACGTGATAAAGAGGATACCTACGAATGGTGGATTAAGCAGCTGTTTTTCATTAAACGAATTCGCTATTATAGGTGCACATATGTATTGAGGAAATCACACTTGGCGGCACATTAAGCCTCACAAACTGTGAGCCCACTGGGACTGTATGGATCGAAGGACTTGTTGAACAACGGGGGACGTAACACTGGAGGTGTCTGTCCTGCCCACTTCGAGAGGTCCCCACTTTCATCTTCTAGGCACATTAAATTCCTCATGCAAAAGACAATCTGCTTCTCCGTTTGTTCCGATTCTTTCCTTGTCAAATGTGAAAACCATGATCTTTGACATTGTCCCAGTGGCCCCGACTGGAACAGTCTCCGGAGCCACAGCTGAACAGAACAACCTCGACGCTTCAGAAAGCTGGTTCCTCTTGTACGCTGGTTCAACCCTCATTCTTCCTGGATTGCGTCTGCACCCTGAAGCCGGGTTTCGTAACTGGGTCAGATGTGTACCATCTGGACGACACTTGTAGTCAGCATTTGGCGAAAGGGCACAGTTGAACTGTCTGAGGGCTGTAAATCCCAGGATAGTCGTTATCAAGAGTCATACCGGAAACACTATCGTTACCAGCTATCATTTCATCAGCTTTACCCGGTGGAGAGAGACAGTGATCAGTAACACCAAGTAATTTAACCGACGTTGGTCTCAGCTGACTAGCAGCACGCAGTCTAGTAGTGGTTTCGGAATAATGTATCCGCTACATTCTATGTCCACGGTGAATTCTTATTTACATCAAGGATTGAAGTTGAGACACGACCGAATAAACTGTGAAGTCGAAGATTTCAGTTGCAATGTATAAAGAGAAGTACATGACTCCATTGCATCCATCGCTCTAACTTGGCTCAGGTGGTAATTAAAACCTTTGCATACCCCCTTGATATGCACTGATTTAACATGCAAATGGTACATTGCAATGGAGAATTGACAAAAAAGACGATTGTTAGGTAATTTCGAGCCTTGATTGGTGACTGGCCCATGGGTAATCGGGGAGGAACCTGCTCGTCAGTTGACTTCTGATGGGACATGTGCCTTGGTCTTCTGAAATGTTGTACCATTGAAATCATCGGCAGCGGCACTCGCACTATCCATCTGTCTACAGGCGTTCCATGTTTTCTTGGAAAGTCATGCCTTGTTTGTCAGTATCATTGATAGCAACCGTTCTATCACACAGACTCTCCGTCCGCCTGCCACACAGCTTGCACCGGCTAGCTTGCCTTTGTCGTTGCAAAGCGAACACACGAGAGCTCGAGCTCGTTTTACATATGAGTCAGCTGAATCCCGCCCTTTATGTCATTCAAAAGCGAGCAGGAGAGCGTGCTTCAGCAGCAACCTCTTCAGTTTGTCTGATAGGAGTCCGTTTGTCATACTCCCTCGTACAGAACTTCGGAGGATGACACTCTTCTTGACAGTCTAGGAAACCTCACAAGACCCTGGTCTTTGTCCTTCTCAATATGAGTAATCTTGACATACTCAAATCAGGTTGCTCACCAATGTCCCACCCAGACTGTGGGAGTGGCTGTTCGGCGTCCTTGTCGATGATGATACGACGGAAATTGTCTATTCGGTGAGATGGACTTCTGACGAAGCATCTTCGGGGCTGGGTTCCTCCTACGATTGACTCGTATCAGAACCAATAGTTAACTAATGAACAGGGTGCCCAACATATGGCCAATTATAAGCAGTGACCGCTCCATTGACATTCTATCTTATGTGCCACCCGCTACAACAGCCAGCAAGGAAGTCTACAGTTCGGAACTTCAATCCTGTTGGCTTTGACGATCTGAGGAGCAGTCTCGGTTCCTCAATATGACTCCGTAGATCTGATTTCCTTCCGACCTACCTCTCCCGTGTAGAATGCATCGTCCTCTTGATGGCCGTTCTCGTTCACTCGCAACACGTAAGTTTACAACCAAGTCCAGGGAGCAGAACGCTTTTCTGATTTTTCGAAACATGTGCGAGCGGGAATTGCGTGAAGACAGTAAGCTCTTACAGGAGAAGACCCTAATGAGGGCCGACGTGAGTAAAACTTTCTTATCCAAATATTTAAGTCAGTTGTGATAAGGTAAGCTCACGGCGCTTTATCTGCACCTGCCCGACGAGAAGGCATCTTCTACTATTTATTCATTTTTGGCCGAGTTGTTTTAGGAGCGCTAACCGGCAGTCTACAGTCTTGCGCCAGCGGACTAACATCGTACTCTACTCTCAAGATAATTTCGACACCCATTGTTTACTGTCCACGTCTCTCCACTAGACGTTGAGAAACCTTTGTATAAAGTTAATTCACATGGTCCGATGGGTCCTGACGAAGTTCGCCCCAAGGCCCTCAATAAGGCGGCGATTTGTTCTGCAAAACTCTCTCGCAAACTGCTTCAGCAGACACTTCGGACTGACATTGTCCCTAATGCTTGGGAAGAAGTCACTGCCAAGCCCATTTTCAGGGTGAGCAATTGACATTGACGTGTTAGCTGCAGACCATTCAGCCCTGGTTACAGTTGATGCAAGATTTCGGAGTGATTGCTAAAAGTCGCAATTCTTTGAAGCTGTTTGGTGAATGGTCGTTTTTCTTCTGCACAGCACGGCTACCTCCTTAACCGGTCGTGCATAACAAGCGTGTTACTCTTTATGAATAGCTTTAGGGAGGCTATAGGCGGTAGCCTCAGTTCGGTCGCTATTTCCTTTGATCTCGTCAAACCACTCGATCATGTCACACACACGGTCCTCTCAGACAGGCGAAAAATCACACCATCCAAAAGAAGGCTCTTCTTTGGGCTACCTCTTTTCTAAAGGATAGGACCTTCAGAGTTGCACTCGTATCAGGTCCTCTGTCTTCCTCTCCGAGTTCTGGGAGGGTTCATCAAGGATAAGCGCTACGTCCTCTTTTGTTCCGTACTAACATCGGCCACCTTCAAGAAAGTATACACAGCAGCGTCCTTCTCTGCGTCGATATTTTGATAGCACGAAGTACCGGTGATCCAAGTTTGCTGCGGAGAGATGCTGACAGTACTGAGCAATTGTTCGCGGGTTGGCGTATTCAAATAAATGAGTTTAAGTGTGCGTAATTGTTATTTGGGGGGTTTCTGGCAATGATTTTGTGCTTCACGGTGCGATCAGTGCGGTATTCATCAAGGAAATTGGTCTAAAGGACGGTCTTAGCGTCGGGATGCCGGTTAACTTATCTTCCGTTCACCATCACGACGTGGCTTCAAAAAAAGATTTGTCACTTCTACGATAAGGCAGCGTACTTTTCCGGCATACAGAAGATAACACTTCAGACAGTACGGTTTTTGCATAAGACCACCACTAGAGTATGCTGGCAAGTCCATGTTACCGTATCCCGGGGCAGTTACCTCAGGACGAGCGGAAGCAGGTGAGCGAAATCCTAGTGGTCAGGGGCGAAGGTACCAGGATGTTGTGCAGGTGAACCTTTCACGTTGTAAAATTGATTTTAGATGTTGGGGAGATTTGGCGTTGAACCCAACGGCCTGGAGGAATACGGCTCGGGCTGGCGTGCGAAGGTTCAATGAGCAGTTACTGCGCGGCCGCGGGCGGAAACGTGCGGTACGCAAAGGAACCATCGCTGCCATCGGTCGCGGTGACGTGACTATATGGCGTTGTTGTGTGCGGTCGCGAATGCGCTGGCCGTTTAGGGTTAGTAGGTTATCAACGTAATCATAGTACACCGTCGGCGAAGAGGCAAAGAGTACGTTAGGCTCAGGTTGGTCATATCAGCGTAACCATTCTACTTCTGTTGGTGACTGCATCGGCCAACATCCTGGTCGTTGACAATGAATCCGCTTTTCTTTTCAAAAACTTGAGTATCTGTGGTCTTTTATCTATCCTTTTCTTTGGCTTTGTTTGTGTACTGTACGATGAATGGTCTGTCTGACTTACCATAATTCGATGAGAATTTTATTTTTCATCCCTGTCTACTCTGGAGCGCACTAACCTGCACTCATACACTGCAACGCTTCTTGTATTACACTTTACAATTCTTTTTTATCAGTCTAGATTTCGTCATTGCAGTCCCTCTCTGTTTAGTTTCCGAAAGATAAGAGATCCCTTTCCATATTGGCCAATCAAATGGCTAGCCAGCATTGGCCGGCTAGACACAAAAGCCCCACTGGCACACATCCCGGTCTTATTCCTTCGGGTTTACACTGGATACGTGGTCTGTTGGTGGAACTGCGAGTGGTACAGTGCAAGTCAATTGCAGTGATGGGTAAGCGCAGGCGTCCTTTAGCTTCGGTCACCGTGACAGACTAATCCGAATCGGATGCCGCCAACCGTATACCAACTCAAAGAATGGAGTACTTTCCGTTAGTCGCGTTGAGCGGGCGACTATGAAACCAGTCACGGGCTTAAGAAACGCCGCTTGCGAGTTTCGATTCGAAATTCCTTGTCTCAACGACTGTTAATCCCGGACGATCAGCGGTTGTTCGAGCAACGCTTAGTCTTCTCGCGACGTCTATCGATATGCTGGATCCACGATAGTCGCGTCTGTAGGAGCGTATATAAACTCTGGGACCGTCGAGCAACCAATTCGGATTCAACAGGAAGAAGGGTCTTATTGGCGAGTTTCTTATTAATAAGGTACTAATGTTAAAAAACAATATGATTATCCAAGTAGTGGAAGACAACAACAAACCTCGATATTGAATCCACAGAGTATATAAGTTCCTAGCTTAACGGCCCACGTAAATATGACCGAATGCAACAGTCACGTAATTGCGAAGTGAAACTGAATTACATATAAACAAAGATCCGGAAAAGGAAAGTGAGTAAGAAAAACTACGCGGAGGCGAGTTTCTACAAGTAAACAGTATCGAGAATTAATAATACATCAAGATCCGCACACATAGAAGAAATGATTTGTCGCGCGCGTAACTTGAGCGGTAGTGTCAGATTGTAAGAAAGGCTCGTAATTGGTATGAAGAATTCCAACGTGAGGAGACGAATCAATGAGAAGGAAATAAATAGAGCAGAGAATGTGGCCACCAACATTCTATTAACAGAACAATCATCAAACACTTACGCAAGCAGATACTTCAACAGCGACTCCGCTGTTATTTAACTCTTATATACCTCTTTTTCAGTTCTTTATTGCAATGAATGAAACAGCCGGTGGAGACGTGCCGAGAGGATTTACAATCTACACCTCTGGACCTTTATCACAAACAGTGTTTTCCTTACAGTGTTATTGAACGCTTGGGCTGCCCTTTTTCTGGGTTCGTCAGCTGCACTTCCACACGTCGTTCAAAGAACCCACTTGTTTGGAGCAAACTGATGATATCACTCTGCCCTAGGTATATACTGTAAGTGCGTAACTCTAACCACTTTTCAGTAGCCACCTTCCTGGCTAGACCGACCATATTTGAGTACTTCGGCCCCCCTTGCTCAAGCACGTGTATCGATCACCGAAAATCGTTGAAATCAGGCCATTTGTATTGTCTGGCAATCCACAATTTTGCACCACCGAACTGGCATCCTATCCTGGTGTTACAGAACTTTCGGCAGCCGGTCGTTAACGCCGAGTCCTCTTTTCTAGATGTTGCAGACCTTCTCTTCAAAACTAATTCTTATGGTACAATGAGTCCTGATAAGTTCCATCCCGGAATTTTTAAAGAAGCAGCTGCTAGTCTGGCAGAACCCCACTATAAGCTTTTTAAACAGACACTCCAGACATATTGCATGTAAAGAGGCGACAACCACATATATCTTTAAAGCCGTCAACCGACACAATCAGTGTAGTTATCGGCCAATCGACCTTACTAACATTTCGTGCAAGATAATGGAGCGTTTGGTAAGGCGTGCCATCCTCAACCACCTCCTGAAAAATCAACTCTGCCTCCTACTCAGCACAGCTTCCCTCCAAACCGGCCATGCAATAATAATATGACCATTTTCATGGGTATCCTGATAAAGGCCAAGAACGGTGGCCTCATCTCAGACGCTGTCTTCTATGGTTTCGCCAGAGCCTTCGACCGTATCTCACGTGGCCCCCTGAAACACAAACTGGAAGCTTATGTTATCCAAAGTGAGGTTCTTCGCCTGATCGCCTCTCTTCTTGATAAGAGAAGAGTTAAAATTAAAACCGGATCAAACCTTTCAAATCCAGCGCTCAATTCTGCGGGATTCCTCAGGGATGGTGTTAGGTCCTCTGTGATTTCTGACAATACTTCCATCAACGCCCTTCTATATGCCGACGGCCCTAAAACCTCGGAATACCGTTGATACCAATGCACTGCAGTTTGGTGTTGACGCAACTAAGCGCCCGTTGGACGATTAGCGTCTCTCGCTAAATGGCAATAACTCAACTCACGCGCCACTGGCTGAAGATTCTGACAATGACTGTGTGGTTCATAGTGCCTTCAGCATGGTGGATATCACGAAAACTGATCTCAAAAACGATCCCGACATCTTGTTGTGGTCTAAGTTGGTCTCCTCGTACTACAATGAGGTAGCAGCAAAGAGGGCTCTACCGCTCTTAAGATGATAATAAGGCGCATTGTTTTGTGTACACAGAAGAAAGCGTTTCAAACGCTTCAGGAGGTTTATGCAAGAGCGCTCCTCGAGTATGCTCTTCAGGTCATGTATACCGGCCCGGAGAACAAAGCACTTGTTGGCAGTGTTCAACAGGTGGCTACTTAACTAGTCACGAGCTCAAGAAATTTCGCCTACTAGTTCCAACTTGGAATTCTCGATTCATGTCCACGTGAATCTTGACAACTATGCGGCGACTCACTTCTCACACACTTCTTTCGAACAGGTTTTATGGGAAAGCCTTTAAAATAAAGCGACTGATGACGGCCAGTCAGAACGTAACCAAGAGCTTTTCAATCTTCGTCCTCCGACCTGTACTTGATATTTATTGTAATCCCCAAGAGCAGTGCTGCAGTCCATTTCGGATGAATGTTTCTCAGACCACCGGACGCCCGATTGATAGGAGGCAGGAAAAACCGACCGCATCAGGTTATCTTGAGGGTTCGTTTCAAATAATTCTGTCCAGTCGTCTCCCATTTACTTTTTTCGCCTAAAAAGGGTATAAGTGCTAGCCACCGGGTCTTATCAGTTCTCATTTGCCCTTATTGACGCGTTACGTGATGCTCAGGATCACCAGATCGTCCTCTAGTAAAGTTACTGATGGTAGCACGTGTAACTGAGTTTCCATACGGGAATCACAGCTGCTTCCTGGGAGTGCAGGAAGCTGACATCTAATGTGACACCTACAACGTTTGTTATCAGCCAGGGGAATCCCTCAGGGCCCCTTCCTGACGCTAATACACTCCTCTGTCCTCCTAAACGATCTACCATATTAAATACCGTTTCCGTTGATATTATATTAAGATCTTGCGTACTATACGTAATGTTTCTGACGCGAGCACCCTACAGGATGATATTAACGTCCTTTACAGCTTGTTTACATCAAACTTCAGCGAGCTCAATACCGACAAATGCAAAGTTGGGCACATCAGACATAACCCCAGTGCCCCTTGGCACTTTTATGGTGCACAGCCCCTCGAGTTCTCTCAACACTGAGGCGTGCACCAAGAAAACCAAGAGCGTACCGTCTCTTCTGAGGCGTATTTTCGGAAAATCCGAGTGACCTTGTTCCAGTGAGCTGTACAATAACTTTATTCACCCTCACTTTGAACAGAGGACCCTTGTTTGGTCTCCTTACCTACAGAAGGATAAACTTATTTCGGAAACCGTCCAGAGGTGCGCGACGAAAGCAGTTCATAGATTGAGTGCAAAACCGTACCTCGAGCGGCTTAAGGGACTAGACCTCCCATCCTTGGAATACCAAGACGGAAGGGTGACCTAATACTGGCGCCTACGATTTTAAGAAGCCTCAGCAATCCGCGCAGATCCCCGCTCACCTCTACGGGCACTAACTCACTCAGAGAACATTCCTTGAATCCAAGAAGTCAGTACAGAACATTTGAGCTAAAGCACAGTTTCTACTCGATAAGGGTCTGTAAGGCCTGAAACTTGTTCTCAGAACGCAACGTGAATGCCGCGACGGTGGCTAAGTTCAAAATTCATCTCGATCGTCAATCTAAAACTTAGTCTGTGTCTCCAACATACACTCCTGCGTACAGCCACATGTATATGTTTCTGTAGAATAACACACCTCAAATTAATCCTATTTATCTACCCATAGACCTACGTATACAGCAATGTGCACGCATTTGTTTATTCTCCATTCTTGCTCTCCGATAAAATCAGAAGTTGCGACGTGTAACTAACTATCTGGCACGGGGAGTCCTCGTAGGGAGGAGCGGAACCATCAAAAACTATCGCCTCCTACTTCCGTTCATCACTTGTTGAAATACTTCAACCCACAAGACGGTGCTTACAGTGTGTATGCGGTGTATCCAATTCTGAAATAGGAATATCTTGTTTTTGTCGTTTGTATCCTTGGGAATACGAACGCAGGTAATCCTATCCCAACACCGCTAGTGCGAGGGGGCAGTTTAGGCCTAGAAACAAGTAATTAAGAATCATTTGGAGGTGGTCAACATGGGCATGAACAAGGTGAAAGCCAGCATGAACGTGTATCACTTGTCGTTGAAGTCTCGAGATATAATGCTTAGCAGGAAGCTAGTGAATCTAGGAAGAAACTTCAGGGGCATCATGGACCGGGAAGCATTCAGTAGGGCGAGTAGAGGAAAATTGATCTGAAGATAACGGAGGAAAGGAGTGGAGCACTTTCAACCACCACATTGTTAGGCAAAAGACGGGTAGATGTACTGCACGTTTCGACAGCCTTTCAGCAATGATTTGAACGAGCAGGGACCCTTCGGTCACTACAGGGTAGTAGATGCTTTGTGGACGGGACCCTTGTATGCCAGGAGAAGGCTAGCGAGGTAGTCACTGGTAGAGGACGAAATGTGTTGATTCACGGGATATTGGGACTGGGGATGGGAGAAGGCAGCCGACAAGAGCGTGCCATGCAATACAATGTGGTCAACCTGTTGCGAACCGTAGGCAACCCATAACATGTGGCTATTGGGAAGGTTCTGGGGTTTCGGAAATGACAGGAGAAGACTGTCCAGATTATCCGAAAACCTAGGTCTTCGTTTGTTGCGTTTGCCAACTCTCGGCATAGAGACAGTTTCCTGTCAGCTGCAAAAACCATTAGAGACCCTACACATGAAAAGACCGTAATAACCGTGGACAACCCGTTTGGGACGGGTAAAGATATAGCGTTTTTAGCAAAACGGCTAACCAGAGTCGTACTCTCACCCAGGCTGCACGTAGAGAAAACCTCCATCTTGGGTACCTAGAATTCCATCTCCAAAACTAAAACATTGTCGCGTCTGTCTAGTACTCATCTATGCGTTGGATACGAAGACTTAGCAACTGCATGCGAATCGGAGCGGATTACAGCAGGCGTGGCCTCGAAAGGCCTGGCTATTCTACAGCAGCTGATTACCACTACTTCAAACAATGTGGTAGACCCTTGGTTATAGCCCCGAACTCTCCTCTCTCATAAGCTAGAGTTAGCTTCAAGAACTGCTGACAGAAGACTGCTCGTGGACTGCGCCAACGCATGCAGCGTCGGGAACAATTGAAGGAGACCGCCGAACCGTCACTACCCATGCAGATTCCGTAGCGGTCACTGAATATTGGCTGAAGCCGGAGATGGGCGTTGGACATATTCGTTCACCCGGATATTGTGCATACGGGTGGATCGACAGGATGAGGTAACGTGAAGGAAGTTCTTGCATCTCGTGGCTCCATATCACGAACGACGGCCTGGCAGGACACGTGTCACACCAGACATGTAAGTGGTTGTTTGTTTCGTGAAACTGCTGAACGTTTTATTGTTGGCGGCGTGCGCCCATAGAAGTCCATTGGCAACGGAATCCGGGGATTATGAGTTGTTGGTAGCACTAAGCAACCATGCCTGCTGAGTGCAAGAAACCTCTTTGGGGTTTCTACGTACCGGAAGTTGTTTGGATATTTGTCTGGAGCATGCATCGAAAGGGTTTTTCGGCGAGCCTCCCAATTGACTACTAACTGAGGTCTACGTTCAGCACGTAAATCAGCATACCTGACGGAAGTCCGGCCAGGCAGCAGCTGTGTTGGACCTGGTGATAACTGAGAATCTAAATGAAGTAGGCAACCTCGAGATGGGAACCACTGTTGGTCGAAGCGGTTATGGGGCCATTTGGCTGACATTGCGATGGCGACCATCAAGCCCCAAGATAAGTGGAGTCCGGCCTAAAGGGAGATTCACACTAACAAGATCATTGGAGCAGAATTGAGGCATGGCCGGAAAATATGAGGGTAACAGTTTTGAAATATTCTGGGCCTAACTCAGAACCAACTTATTGCAACTGGCCATTAGGTTTGCTACACTTCGTAAGGTTATCCGCCTCGGGAAACCCCTGTGGTGGAAACGCAAAACGAGCAAAGTTCAAACCATGGAGGTGAAGGCTTGGAAGAGATGCCACCGCACAGATGGATGTGGGCGCGATCCGGACCACAGAAGGACACAGCACAGAGCCAGCCAGGTTTATCGGGAGTGGTGGTTAGCGTACGAAGAGGATTTGGCTCAGCGAGCCAAGCAAAACCCAAGGACAATGTGAATGAAATCCAGTCCAAAATCCCAGTCCGATTATCCGTTGTGCGTATTCTTAACGAACAAGGAGAGAACAGTCCAATAATGAGGAGAAGGCCCAGGCGTTGCTCTAGTTTTTTGAAAAATGTACACACAGAGGACGGTGGCAGGTAACCACAAGTTGACGTTGCGCCTGATGTACCCATAGTGAAGGAAGAAGTAACAGTTAATGCCAGAGAGTTGTGGGCTCAATTGTTGCGGCTGAACTTTACGAAGGCAGATAACCCAGATGATATTTGCTCAGCAATTCTAAGGCCATTTTTTGATGCGTTCTGATCCATTGGCTGGATTTTATTGTAGGTCACTCGATGAAGCCACACTACCAGGGAACTTAAAGGTAGCCGCTGCTACACGGATACACAAAGAAGGCAAGAGAGAGGGAAGAGGTTTCAGACTACAGGCCTGTGAGCCGTACATCAGTTGTCGCGGGAGTGCTTGAACGGATCTTAGGGGATAATATAGCACAACACGTCGGTAATTATGGACTGTTGGCGGCTTAGCAGTACGGCTTAGCAAATAACAAACCTTGCCTTTCCAACTCACTGGCATACTTAGGTTAGATAACCATAGGGCTTGAGGATTGCTAGTAGGACATTAGAAAGACCACCGTCTCCCTAAGTCAAGGAAGTTTAATGTCAAAATTGGAGGCGTCTAACATACCTCCTGGCGTCTTAGCATGGATGAAAGCTTTTCCGCATAATAGAACTTTCAGTGTGTATGTGGAGGGTTTTAGGTCAAACGCTGCACACGCAACTAGTGGTGTTCCACAAGGGTCAGATTGGGGTTCCCAGCAGTTCCTGGCATACATAACTGATTTGGCAGGGCGTATTAGCAGTCCATGCAGAAGATATGAAACTCGTGGGACGCTCGAGCGGGTCTTTGAGTTCACCGGTGGACAGTTGACTGGGAACCTCCACTAACTGTTGAGAAATATGGACTACTTACGGGGTGTCGAGACCGATGACTGTAAGATATATAGAAGGGTCCGGACAAATTGTGTCCATTCAGAAAACTACTGAGATGAGAGACGTTAGAAATCAGGTCACCACAGACTTCAGCGTGTCAACTAACTTCATACTTACAGCCCGTAGAAATAATTGGAGACTCTACCAACTGAACAAAAGAGTAGACTCAAGTAAACTGAAATGCTCAGAATTAGGGACTTCAAATAGCTTTGGAAATCGTACTTGAATTGAAACCTCCCACGCAGGTAATAAGGCGAAGACCTGGTACTGGCAGCAGTAAGCAATTGTTATTCATGGATTGAGACACCGTCTTTATTGATGTACAACAGTATTAGAGAAATCACAGCCTGTCATTGGCCGATCTCATTAGCACATGTAACGTCATAAACTGTACGTTAATTGGTGGAATACGGAACAGATGAATTGACGAATAACGGAAGGCACAACACTAAGACCGTTCGTCCAATCCTGATGTTGTATCATTACCGCGATATTTGGATTGGTCGTCTGTCATATCTCCTGTTGTGTCGGGGTTTTGATGATCGGTGAATCGAGATTTCCATTACATAAACCCAGATTCCTTGGGGCTCAATGAAAGGCTTACGTAAGACCACATCAAAATATTGGGTGCAGGCTCGGCGTCCTTATTTGGTGAAGGATGCTGAGGTCCTAGATAAGCTGCAACGTAGGTTTGCCAGATTCTTCGTGGAATTTCAGGAAATGGATTGATTCAGCGAACTTAGGCACCCTAATCTCCCCTCCTTAGGAAGAAAACGAAAAATAGGATCTCACAGGGAAGTCACTGAGATCCTGAGTGATTTGTCTGAAGCAGGACAGCGGCTGTTTATTCGCAGCGTAGACAATCACTCAGAGGCACGAGTGAAAAACTGTGAAAGAAAGTGCTAGGACTCAAGTCTGGGTCAACTTTTTCTTATGTGGAGTTGTGGACAGTTAGGAAAGCTACCGTCCCAGGTGGTGTTGGCCACCACCGTTACCGACCTCAAACACAAGCTTTTTGCTTGTTGGGTGGTACTATTTCCAGATAACGAAGTAAGGATGACCTACTTAACTTGATGGCAATCGTCCCTTTCCTCTGCCCGTACATGTTATGTTCACCGTCTCCACCTTATTACCAGCTACAGAGAGTTTGCGTAGAAAGTCTCAATTTGGTTACTTGTCCCTCCGTATCCGTTCTTTTATTATAACCAGGAAGTTTTCGTCTTGTCATTTAGCAGTCTAACGGAGATACGGTGACACTAACCTTGTCTTTGATCCTGTCCATTAATCGGAATATACCGCGATTGCTGACAGTTATTCCTATACCGTTCCCCTCCATCGTTCAACATTTGGCATCTAGGAGATTATTTGCATAGTCCTGATGAGAACTTGACGGAAGATACTGTCGCTGTTCACTTAATAATGTACTATTTTCTACATACCACCGAAGATGTCGAAACACAGTAGATGGGAAGTTTCTTCCCCCTCCCATTTGTCGCAGCACAGCGGGACCCTCCAAGCCCACTAGTGCAAGAAACTGGATATCGACCAGCATCCATCCTCAGGTCCTGTGATCCGGAATGGACTGAACTGGACTGCTCCCAACTCGTGTATCAATCTCCAAATCGCTGAACTTTTTGAGACCTGTGAAGAGCCGCTCGTTTCAAGTTCCAAGGTCATGTCAGTGAAGGTCGCGTGGAATGCTGGGCGTTACTTACTCACGTTTGGTTCAGCCCTCTTTGTATACAAATATCATTCTTATGTCGGAACTGTTGTATACGTTAGTTCTCATTCGCATAGTCACTTGCTAAATAGTGTGAAGGTATAAGTATGGAACCCACTGTAAATGATGGAGATTATTTGCTGGTGGAACGTTTGTCTCTTATTCGTGGTATTATAAAAAAGTGAGCTTATTTGTCTGATATGCTCTGCATTTCAGGGGTGATGTTGTGGTTGCCGGCCAACCACGTCGTGCAAACAATCTTTCTCATGTGTTGAAACGAATCAAGGGATTAAGCGAAGAAAAAGTCACATTTTGGGATGATCAGTTATGGACAACTGTCACTAAAGAAGTAAGAATCGAATTTTTCGTACTAAACTTCCCGTTATAAGTGTCTCGGCTACGTACTTCGTTTGTGAAGTGTCAAGAATAACTTTATAAATATAAGGTTGTACAACAGTAGAAACATTCCATAGCAAATCTGTTTAGTGTGTCGTGTGTGTAACATGGTGACACTGTGGTTGGTTTTATTTCACTGGATATTCGTCCTGTTTTCGCTAGGAGTAGCCGCATGGATAAGTCCTTACCTACGGTGCTGCCTATAGTTACATGGTATCCGTCTACGGGCAATATCGCCTGTAAAATTACATATGTAATTTAGATGAACTAACAAACGTTTCGACGAGTTTTTGATCTTTTTTCGGGTAACCCTTCCTTGTGACTCCCAGCCTACTTGGACTTGTGAAGGTTGGTAGTTTCTCTGTCCGCTCTGTAGAGGAACGGCAGGAAGTGTTGGGATCGCTTGAGTTCCAGGTTTTCAAGTCAAGTACACAGAGAGGGTAAATGGAAACTCTTTCCGGCAAATTATTGATGTAAAGTAGGAACAGCAGCGGACCAAGGACAATGTGCACATGTGTACAAGGATGCGCCATATGGTACATCACTGATGTATCATATGGTGCCTCAACTGTGACTTAAGCACGAAAGGTTTCATGTTTATCGTTAAAAAACGAGGCGGTGGATGTAATTAATCAAAGCTAAATTTTACTCTCGGTAAATGTTGAATTGTTAAGGTCAGTGTGCTTTCATTTTAAGTCTCAATAACTATATGCGCCCTCAACACATTGCACTACTCATAGATTGACACCATGTAACTATAGCCAACACCCTTACCTACTGACATTCAGTTTTGTTTTCAACTGCGGCCAGATCTGTAATACCGCCAGGGTCTGGTTTGGATCTCTCTGTCCATTGTAAAAGTAGAAAAGTGGTGAACTTTTAACTCGACGTTTGCTGTCAGTTAACACACTTAATTGGGTGCGATCCAGATACTGTTGATGTATGACATTTTTGGAGGTCGAAATTCCCTTCGACTGACCGTGTCTCGCCCTTCTTCGTAACCCCGTCCAACTACAAAGTTGTTATCTTTATTCCCTCAACATGTGCCTAAAAATACTGATTCTTCCAACGCGCCTCCTTCAACCATTGAATCTCACCTACCTCCCCACACGCATTGTTATCTGTCAGTCTTACCCTCCTACCCCTCTGAATACGTCCTTCCGACGGTCCGCCACGAAAGTGTCACCAACAAATCGGTCTACCCGAAGGCCAGGTATTTAGACACACATCCGACCGATCTGATCGCATTTGGTCGGCTAGTCATTGACTCTAGGTCGCTTTTGCCTATACTTGTCGTGTCCTTTGGACCCTTGACGTCCTATTGCGGTCAGACATTGTACCTAATCCCAAAAACGCGAACTAACTGAGGTTTGTTTCTTGTAGTTGATTACATTATCATTTATGTCAATAGTGCCACGTTTCCAGCGGCTTGATTTGGTAGTGATATTTAGCGTCGTTGGTCATACGTGCGTCACTCAACTTTCGTCAGAAGAACGTACAGTTGGCCTGTCCATGCTCAGGACGGATCAGCCGAATCATTGTGATTGCACTCGAACTAAAACACGCCCAATCTGTTATTGTTGTTTTTGTTCGAGTGGCTGGTTTATATGTACATTGATCGTGGGTATGGAGACCATAATTGATTTGCACGTTCCCTGATTCATTTTGCCTTGTGTTTAGCTGACCTGCAGCTTGGACGCAATGGTATTATTGGGTCTTCCTTGTGATTTCGCGCTCAGTTTCTCGGCTCAACCCGAGAAGGAGAACGCTTGAGTATCACAGTTTGTTGAGACCGAGTTAAACACTGAACCACAGGGGTTGCGAATATATATGGCACATAATTACCATGTACGAGTCGTGACAGTGAGTCAAATGGGTCTGTCATGTAAGGCACTTTGTCCCTACTAAAACTACGCGCTCAATGTTACGGTTTGATTATCAACACGAGAGGAATAGGATGTGAGCAGTACTGTTTGTCTTAAACGAGTCTAAAACTAGGCCACATGGACTCTGAATGCTAGGAAGCAAAACGGGAACCGCAAGACCGTGGATTGTCGGTTGGGCGGAAATTGCCTTACAGTGGCGAATTATCAAGTGTGTTGCTGACTAGAAGGCTAGACACGGCTTTCATGCTGCACAACTAATGTTATCGTTTACCTCCAAGCCAGTTATACGCCCTCACCTCAAAGACAGTGCCTAGTAGTGCTATCTCATTTTGTATCTACTCTCTTGTCCCTGCGGCACATGTTACACTGATCATACAAGGAGGGGCTTGTCAGAGGAAATACACGAACATCATCCTGCTCGGTTGATGACCGGACAACAACGGAAGATTTCCAGTGCAATTTTAGACGATTCGGGTCAAGGAGTCAACGTGAATGTCGCATTTAACTTGGTCTACCGCGTCACGTGTTCATACCGGAGGTGTGAAATGTCGTATTCTGGCCTCTGTGGAGGCTATTAGAATCCAGCTGGAAAACTCCGATCGGTGCACACAGAAGCACTGAAGTTACCGTGTCCAGTAACCCTATTCGCAATCCGAAAATGATGCTAGTTTCACACTATTAGATTCTGCAACATCCCGACTTGACAACTAAATTCATAACTATTGTGTTGTATTTGGTTTGAAGGTGACACACCGAAAACGAGCTTGTTCGCCACCTTTTGGCTTCTGATGAAATCTCTTGGTATATTCGAACAGGTGAAACAATCCAAAGATCCGGCTCTGAATATATATGGCAAGCAATTACCATGAAGGGCAGTGAAGTCACAGGGCTACTCAGACTCAACGGCCATACATGACAGTTATGGCGTTAGAATAAATCACATCACGGGGACATCCACACGCACAAAAAACAGTTCAAATAGAATTGACGCGTACAAGCTGCTGACTACGTGGCTGCAATCTGGTTGACTAGGTGGAACAATACAAATTCATCCATCTCGCACCGAGTCTATCTTGGGCAATGTGAGTCGAAATATTTCCGCTTCATTCCAAACACTCGACCTCCGATTCCACCGGTGGGCTTGACACTCCGGAAACTAAATCGATCGATATCGGCGCAGCGTCTCGTCTGCCTCGTTAGAAGATGCATGTCCTAGCGAGTATCTCAGCTAAGTAAGCGAGCTTGTTGCCGACAACGTTTAGTGAACTGTAGGGAACGTTTCATTATTAACAATGGTGCTTGTCAAGTTTGATTGCTTTCCCTAACCTCGATCAGTTTCCACGTAAGGAAGCTGTCTTGCTGATGACGCCTTACCCCCACTTGCAACTCGGTTGTTTGCTCGCAAGGTGTAAGCACCTTGTTGTTAAATATTTGAATATGGACGTAGTCATTTTCAGTAGTTAGGTCCCTTCCCGTCCCATTCCGAGCGAGGAATATTGTATCCCCTCTTAATATTTATGCTGCCGGTAACTCGCTCGTTTTCAATTCTCAGCGAGTTAGTCATTCGTTCTATTTTCTAAAGCGAACTTATGGTTCCTATTCAACGTAGCCACTCTATTGGAACAGCCGTAGTCATAATCTGTTCTGAGGTTGCTTATCTGCCATGTGGACCCATCCTGTGAGTGCGGTGCTGTTTTCTTGCCCAAATTTATTCTTTGAAACACTTCTGGGAATACGGATATCGAACAAAAATGGCCGTCCATGGTTTCAACGTAAACCAAGAGGCCAAGCGGTTCCGTGTTGCATATCTTCGGAACCTTCAGTGTGTTTGAAGAGTTATTTTATGCTGATATTTTTAAAATCACACAACCGTTTTCATTTCATTGGTAGACTTAGACAACCTGTCGCTCCAGGATGCTTAGCACAGAGTTCATGACAAGGCATGGCTGGATTGCTTCATGCGGTTTATCATTATTACTGTATTGAAGGTAACCCTTCCATCTTCGTCATTTAACATCGACTGAGGAGCATTAAGAAAAATCTTTACAATTTATTGTTCTGATGCACTAACGTTCAGCAATTCACAGACTTCCATATTTGGTGGACTTTTTCAGCTAGCATTTGACAACCATAGATCTTCATAGCTATATCCCTATGGACGGCTGGCAGTCCATTTTCCTCCACTCATGTCAACAATGAACCCGACTAGACAGCACTGTTCCGAGCCCCAGGTCATTGCAACAATGCTGGTGAATATCCTAGAAAAAACGAAACAAAAATAAAGCATAAAACAGGGTAAATTGAAGTAGTGTAGAACAGCTGTACGCGTTATGGATGTGTACATACCACGGGCGGTGATACAGTGCTATGCTGCGTAACGTTTTGAACCACAGGGGGTCACCATGATGTTCTCTGGCAGGTAGGCGACCCTTACCCATGTTACTTGGCGAAATAATCCGGACCATAATATATTGTGGCGATGTTTTCACTCGGCTACCCGTGGTCTTATTCACCTTTGTGTTTTCAGCTATTTATGCTCAATTTTATAGACGCCGAGTTGAAATGCAATGTATGTGGTGCAACTATAAATGAGCGCATTTAATGGCACAGGACAGTGAAAGCTGTCTTGCTGACAATACCTCACTTTCACTTACCGCTCGGTTGCTGTTCGCTTGCAAGGTATGGACACCTTAATTTTGAATGTGCGAATATAGACGTAGCTATTTTAAGTAGTTACGTCCCTTCGCCTATTCTTTTTTCTTCTTCCTGTACACGGTTTGCTTTTTATTTCAGTTAAGCACCAGCGAGAACTACTCGTGTATTGCTCTCTCTGATGGTGAATGATGACATCCGATGTAGGCCAACAACCGAAGACAGCGCTGATCGATCACAACAATTCTGGTCTATGCGGCATGGACATTCTTTTTTCGCGTATCGTAGAACAAAATAGCTCGCACGAAGGCTGTACCTACCCCTATTCAGCGACAGCCTTCGATCTTTGGGATGCCACAGATGGTACAAGTTGACCGGGGTAGCACCAGTCTTCACGATTCATGCTGTTATTCCAGCAGGCTAATTAGATGGCGGTGCTCAATCGTGTGAGACTTTTAACAGTTTCAATCCGATTGTGTGCAGTAAGGAACGTGGAATTGGGAGTTCTTCACTCTTAAAGTAATACTTAACATTGGGAGCCCGAAGCACATTCCATACCTGCGATCCTGGCCATTCGTCTTTTTCCTCTTAGTTTACTTGCCGTCGGCAGTAGCGCTAATCAGAGGAGTGTCTCACGCACATTCCCTCTCTGCTAACTTAATGTCGGAAGAAAGTGAACACCAAGCTCAGTTGATTCTTTAAACGTGCCTTTCACAATGTCGGTCGTTACGAAATTGACCAGGAAGATGGAGACCGGACACCTCTGATGAACTCCGCTGAAAAGTTGCTCAATTCCTCACGTTGTTTGCGAATTGAACAGGCTCATAATTTAGAGATTCCTTTACCGAGGCTACCTTACACAGGAAGTCAGTGTTGTGTCCTTTCTGGACCGTGCTTCTATACTTCTTAGCTTGGATATTGATTGACAGATCTACTGACAAATCGGCTCCGCACAGGTGTGTGTGTGTGTTTGGGTCATTACCGGACACACACTCCAGTAATCACGTGGCCACATGGTTGTAATCACATCGATTGTTCTTGGCTGTATTTTCCTGACGGTATTCGTGTACATGTTCTACGCAGTGTGCATGCGGCAGGAATACAAATACTGCCTATTGGCTGCGTTTTGAATAAAAGGCAACATTCGGTGCCGCCGACAGGAACGGCCGAAAGCAGCTTTCTTGCCTCCTAGTCATCACAGACAGCAATACATCTGTGGCTCTCATCGGAGCTTACGTGCCACACAACCATAAAATAAGTGGGAAACACTCTACAGGAAGGGATAAGAAAACAAGAATAGGAGAAAGGACCTAACTCAGTTTATATTCTGTAGCCGAGCATCAATATGCGTACACTGCAGGCAAAAAACCGAGGTATAAGTGGAAGTAAGGCGTCCTCAGAAAGACAGCTTCCTTACAACCTGTTGACGGTTGCCGTAAGAGTGCTCCACTACTTGCCGTAGGACGAAATTGTGGCGAGTGCACCCTCGACCGAATTGGAAACGATAGAGATTTGACTAATATCTCCGTCGATGTCATCTAGACTTCAGACCACCTTTTCATAAATGGAGACAACTGCTAATAAGCGCCAGTCACAAGGTGCTCTTTCAGTTTTCCCGGTGCCCTGGCAACGAGACCGAATAGGTCAATGCCACCAGGCAGTCCCAAGGCTGCAGATTGTAGAATGGCCTCCCACGTGGGGATTAGCTACGAAGTGAGTAGGGTTTTCTTTACGAATGAGTAGATGCGACGGTGAGCCGTAGTAGTGCCGGAGCATAGCAGGTTCGCGGTTGACATTTGTGTCTTCTATGCAGTTTCACACTAGCTCTTTGTCAACATTGTGATATGGCTCATGTTACCCCACCACAAAAGGTTTTCGACTGTCCCAACGGGATCACGTGGGCAACCAGGCAGCCTGTCATCTGTGTGGCTTGCGGACAACTTTGGTTTCCCTCATTGGTTAACACATGTCGGGGAATGGTTACGGACCATGGCTACGATCACCCTCTCCACCTGATGCGGAGGAGCATCGGTTACCGTTCAATGGGCCTGTAAACCATTTTGATCACCAACTTTAGGTAACAAGAAACAGGCGTCCCAACAACCCCGTTATTCTTCGACTCCCTTTTCGGACATTCTGCAATACCAGATCTGTCTTGTTTGTTAAATTGTCGAACTGTCAGACTTATTCCGTTGCAACCTCGTGCTGGGTACACTAGGCACCGAGTGGATGGACGCCATCATAATAGTGTACGACCTGAACTACTGACCGACATCCCCCAACCGACTATACACTTCATACTTCGTCCCGCTATATCGCTGCGGAGGCTTTTTTGAACTAAGGTCCCAAGGTAAAGTCTCTCGAATCAACTATCTCATTCTCCCTGGACAACCTGGAACTATCCTATGCTCAAGACAGTTATGAACATAGCTTTGTTTACAAATTTATTTTTCCTGTTTTCATCGGAGCTCTTTGGTCGTTATACCAGCGACCAGCTTTGCTCTCATGCTGTGCTGCACAGCACTAGAACAACACCTCACTTTCCTCAATCGCTAAACGATTCTTCACTTGGTGGACTCTCACGTCCGTTTTGAAGCACACTGGAGGCTTGCATCATTTGCTGCCGTGGACGGAAGCAACAGCCAGGGCGATGGTGCTAACTTACTTGTCTTCCCGGACTGTTTGAGTTGGCCACTTTCAGTGTTCGACAACTTATGCAGATAGACCAACAAACAGCTCTTGCACATACGTTAGAGATCGACGCAATTGATATTTGTTGTTTTACTGAAACAAGTCTTCAGAGGCTCAACACAATGTTACACCGTCGATCTCTGTCGGCCGCTCCATCGTGCCTCTGCAACACGCGTTTGATTAAACGGCTTGATCCACTGGCAACGCCGGTGTTAGAATTGTTCTAAGCTTGTACGCAGAAAAGGCACTGTTTGATCAAGCCTCGTTGACATCCGTCTTTGAGCTGACCCGTCTGAGGCTACATTACGAACACCGAAAGGCATCCATCACAAACGCTGTTTGTGTGTTAGTACGGTGCACTTCCCCACAAACCAAAATCCACAAGTAAACGAAAATGAATTTTATCTCTAGGTCATTGACATTCACGGCTAGCGTTATCTCTTTCGGGTTCAGCTGTCACGGTGGCCGAAGCCAAAAGGCGTCCAAACATGACAGTCACCACAAATGGCTTTACGCTGCACCAATTGCGACACCACACAGGGTTGACAGCATCCGGTTCGGATTAGCCTGTCACAGTAACCGAAGCCGAGGGATACCTGCGCATAACCATCACTGAAAGTGGCTTGCGCTGCACCGCTTGCGTCTCCACTCACACCAAGTATCTAGTGTAAACTCAAGAGAGTAACACCAGGAGGCACGTGCTTAAGGCCTTTGCGTCCAGCTGGCCAATATTGGTCATCCAATTGATAGGCTAGCTTGAAATTGAAGCCTCTGTATCTCGAGAAAAAACAGGGAATGGCTGCAATGGTAAGATCTAAGCTTGAGGGGAAAATGGCGAAAATATAACGCAAGGAGTACATATTAGTGCTCTCTAGAGAGAATGGGAGGAAAATCGAAATACAAAGTTGGATCGGAAGAAAACAGGCGGAACATTCACCATACAGTACACCAACAGTGCTAACGAAGGAAAGGTAGAAGGCTACATACATCCATATTTCTGAAAAAGCGGTCAAGTGAGTTCCAAACGACGGTATTCGTTGGTGATGTGTATAAAAAATGGACATAACAGGTATAATCTACTTGCTTTTGACGTACTCGTTACATCTTGGCTGACGACGTACTATAAGTATGTGGATGACATACTAATCCCAAACGGCCAGCGCATTCGTGACTGCACACATCGCAATGCCTTATAGTCATGTCACCCCAACCTATGGCACCGGTGTTTCTTTTGCGTACCGCACGCTTCCGTTCACGGCCGCTCAACAGCTGCTCACTGAAGTTACAGACGCCCGTCCGGAACGTATTTCTCCAGACCGTCCGGTTCAACGCCAAGTCTTCTCGACATTCAAAATCGATATTATAACGCGAACTAATTACCCGTACAACATCCTCGTATTTTTGCATTTGACCATCAGGATTTCGCTTACCTAATTTCATCCGCCGGTGTAGTAGTTTCTTCGGGCCCGACCTATACTGCTACCTTGACAAGGTGGTCGGGCTTGTGTACCGTTTTGATCCGGTGGGCTATGCTGACTAGAACTCCGGTCATTCCAGGTGCAACCTTGTCAGACAGGACAAAGGGAGCAGTCAGACGAAAAGCACTTACACTCATAGGGTTGTATGTCGCACTACTGACCGCGTAGGAGTGCTTAGGTAGTGAGGCACGATCCTATGGGCATACAGCAGAACTATTTTTATAGTTGCGGCACTGCTGTCTTCCGTATCAGGAAGAAGGGGGTTAGAAAAGGTACCCTCAAACAAAGAGCACTCCGATCGCCCAACGGTTGACCGTGACCGCCGGCGTATTATCCAATACGGTCGAAAAACATCAAATATCTCTCAAAAGCCTGATGTAGCTTCGAGTACATCCGCTGCGCGCAGCAGTGTTCAGAATCAG
>QNGE01000033.1:275789-423676 GCA_008508345.1 Paragonimus westermani
GTGGGCTTGGTGTTGAGCTTCTTCCTGGCGCTAGATTGACCGACCTGGAGTATGCGGACGACATTGTCTTACTTAGCCCCTCTGCCGAAGACATGCAGACCATGCTGAACAAGGTGAGTGACCGGGCTGGTTTGTATGGAATGCACTTCGCACCTTTAAAGTGCAAAGTGCTTCTTAAAGATTGGGGCATTTCCACCCCAACTTTCTTTATTGCAGATAATCCGCTTGAGACTGTGGACAGTCACATACTTGGGTAGCACTATCTGGTCAGCCTGTAAAACTTCTGATGTGACATCAGCGAGGATTGCAAGTGCACGAGTTGTCATTATCAAACTGCGTCATCTGTGGCGTCGAAAAGACGTTCGGTTATGGCTGAAAAGAAGGGTTATAACGCCTGTGTGCGTTCCATTTTGCTGTATGGATCGGAAACGTGGCCTGTTCACAAGGAAGATATCAACAGGCTGACTGTGTTTGCCCATCGTTGTCTCCGCCATTTGGCCCAAATTAAGTGAACTGATCGCGTGAGCAATGTGGCAGTTCGCCGGCGCGTATTCCGGAGAGCTCGGGATGCGCGATCAATTGGTCAACTGATTACGTTGCACAGCTTGAGATGGTTGGGTCACGTGCTCCGTATGCCGGCTGAGCGGTTACCGTACCGGGCATTATATACTGAGGCCACCAACAGTTGGGTAAGACCGAGTAGTGGTCAAGCAACAACGTGGTCACGAAATATGAAGACCTTGACTGCTCCACTGAGCAAAGTGGGCAGGCATCGCCTGCCTGGATGGGGTCCTCGTGATCACTCAAACCGCTGGTTGGAGACGTTATCCGAGATGGCGACGGATCGCAGTTAGTGGCGTACCTGTATCCATACCATTTCTAGTTCTTCCATTTAGTCTTCTTCAATCTTTGTTGTCCTTCGTAGTACTCTTTCCACGTCACTGTTGAGGTGAGCGGCGGCCCGAGCCACAGTACCTTTGGCCAGGCTCAAGGCTATTATGATGATGATGACTTGTCGGTAGGACAGAATTTTAAAGCTCAGTGCCTGTGGCTAATTACGAGACAACCCAATCCCTGTAGTCTCTCTCGCGAAGATTTTGTTGAGTTTCCTTGCTCTCCTGGCGACCTGTTTCAGAATACTGTCAAAAAGTCCCAAATTTCTTCAAAGATGTGGACAATAGGCCTTCGTGTCCGTTTCCAGACGTGAGAAGGTTACAGTTGGCTAACCCATTGTGAAGGATTTCAGGCTCAAAGGTCCCTTAAATATTTTAGGTCAGTTATGCTCTTTTGGCCATGGTTGCACAATTTCTGGACAAACTAAATCTCTATCATCAAGGTTCTTTTTCACATCCGCACACTCTTACGAGTAGCTCAATGTCACCTAGGTAGTAGTCAGCACATTTTTGATAAAGAAGGTGCATGTTGCTGACATTAAACGCCAAGTTATTTCCTATGATCCACTGGTTCAAGTAATTGAATTCGCTTCGCAATATCTCCAAACCCTCGAGACACTAGTCAGAGTTTTGTGCTAGGTGCGCAAAGCACCGTCAGTGATTTGCTGGTGCTGGATTGTTTACTGATAAAAAATGAAGAAACAGGATTCAGAAACGCAGCACACCACTGTTAACTGAGAACCACTTGGACCACTTCCCAGTTATTCTGACGTTGAGCCAGCTTTCACTTAGGCAATCCTCGAGTCATCCCACTAAGTGCTCATCAGGGTCATAGCTATGGAGATTCGATAACAGAATGGAATGATCAACCTTATCAAGTGCTTTGAAAAGTCAAGATGATTTACACCAATGGCCAGTCATCATTCACAAACTTAAAACTTGCAGTTTACACATGCATGAACCGAATAGGGAGAAATACTAACTTGACACGCGTACAGTATCACTGAATATTATGTAGTCGGAACCACCGTAACCCGATAGGTTACCTCGAACACTTATGCGCACATTACACTTATCATTAAGTTGGAGGTAAACATTGCCTTGCTTGTGAAATGAGCTAATCGGACCAGCTTAGTGACCTATTGTCGTGAGGTGATGTGCAATTTTGAGCAACTTCTTTATCGCGTTGGTGCACCGTTATCTGATCCATCAAAAAAATGTTCATTCAAAATGGCTAAAAGGATGGGTATGTTCTTGATTTTGCATTTCAAAGGAGGCCATCTAGCGGCGGGTCTCGTGCACAAATTAAGTTGTGCTCCAGCCCGAACGTACGCGGCTGCGCTGTTGCACTTAGTTCACACCACTAAAGAGCCACTTCTCCATAATCGCGAACGCTGTTCGTTTAAGTAGTTTAACTGCCATGTTTCGTGCACGTTCATTTGTCGCTGTAATGACGTTTGGGTAGGCGGAACAAATCTGCGGCCAACACACCGAATTACCCAACACTTTCCGGAGTGGTTTAAACATCTGACGACGGGCCAACGTCAATCTGATGAACCACATTATCGATTGTTAAACACATTGCAACAGTCCATGCTGTTAACTCAATTGGCTGATTCAAGATACTCTCGTGCAATCGGAACCCGAGATTCCTGGTACCGTAACGAAGATATACTAGACACGAGACCACCACCTTCGGCCTAACCCATCATCTGCAAACAGGTCACAACGTGGCAGGCAGAGTTAACATTTGCAGGCTGTGCTTGCACCCAACTTCATCCCTGTCTATGCCGTGTTCCCACCAAGGGCCAGTAATGTTGCGATGCCATCGATAGCGGTAAAAGAACACTGGAATCATTCCCCACACGAATCAGTCAGGCTTAGCAACTGTACAGGAAGACTGTTCCTATTGTGAAATTATACAGTCAGTCTTCCACATATAGTTTTAGTTTACAAACATGCTAGTTTTATCTATACAGTTTATAATCGTATGAGTCACTCTAATGTCTCCATATGCTGCCTGGCTTTGGGAACGTGACGGTAGTCAGCTCTCGGCTGACTCATGAAATTCACGTTTCCGCTTGTCGCGTTGGTGTACGACTAGTTATTTTGTGTATGTTAAAAATTAATTGTTTACTACTGTTCCATAGCTGTATAAAGGCATAATGCGTTTCAGCTACAGATCACTATACCTTGGTTTTGTCCAAAATGCTGTTGGTATCAAGGATTAGTTTATCGCATAAATGAACGCATGTGGTACGCCCATACATCCGGTTTGCACTCGGTGGTTGTTGGTCATTAGTTGGTTGATTGGTTTTCCACTGACCTTGTTTGTTTCCAGTCGGTCGTTTCATTTACTCAAGACGTGAGGGGATATTGTGTTTGTTTCGTACTTTAGTATGTGTATCCGGATTGTATTTCATGCTTCGATGTTATGAGTGTTCCATTGCTGTCGTGCCGTTGAATTCTTGTTATGCTTTTCTGCCCGTTGTAGGTTCCCATCAATCATGTCTGGCTAGAAGGAGATAACACTGTGCATTCACTAGACTCTCGCAGCTACGGTCCGGTACCGATATCACACTTGGAATACCGCGTTCTACTTCGTTTGTGGCCGTTAAGGGACTTTGGTCGTTTGAAGAATCCCTCACGCTCTGCAGACGCACTTACCCCATCTCCTCATCCGCCATCGACTCCAAACAATTCTCACTGTATATCTATGAGCTCATATACTGATTCTGTTCATTTTGAGGATGTACCAATGTCGCGAGTCGAACCTGAATGTACTCCTCCGGCTGTATAATGGAAATTTCTTCAATCAAAATCTGTTATACGGCAGCATCGCCATACTTTCAATCGGCGTTTTTGTACAGCAGAACTTTTTTTGCTCAGGTTTATTTTCGCCCGCATGTTCTTCCAATAGATGGTCACATTCTGACTTCGCTGGTGACCGTAAGGGGAAGTTGTTTTGTCTCCTAACATCTACCTTATGCGTTTTGGTGCGTTTTCCCGTAGACTTACTTGGTTTCAGTCGATTTTCTTTCTGTTTCACAACGGGTTACCCTTATGTTTCAAACACAACACCGTGCTTAAGTTATGAACTTGCAATCCTAAAAGCTGCAGAATACAAGAAAGACTGCAATAAATATTTTTCTTATCCACTTTCCCGTGAACGTTTCATTTCACCTCTGTGTGTCGGTTTCCACTCTGGTCGGGATTGGTCGGATTTTCGTGGTTCAGCCTTATTCTCTGTTTTCTAACGTGCCACTGTATGTATATTTGGGGCATGTCTAGCCGCGAGTTTCAGATTTTTGCGATTATTTGAATTCTCATCTGTCGAAAAGTTTGAATTCTTTTTTACGATCAGTTTAATTGATCTGTTGTTCCTATTTTCGTGACCGCAAAGTACGTTTGTCATACGAAGTCGTCTATTGCATAAAATCCCTTACAGGTTATGTGAGAACGCAGAATAATGAACGCGTACACAGACTTGAACGGCTGACGTGTATTCACACACATTGGGAAGCAGTACATTGTCTTTCGACTTGATGACACTTCCCCCATAGTAGGTACACACTGTCCCAACAATCGTTGCTGACCCCCTCGTCTTCCTGGCGTTGAGACCTGCTCCTTAGCCCTCGACAGTATGCACTATACTTCTCACAAACGCAGCTGCATGTCATACAACACTGACACTGACGGTTATTCCGGCTCAGCCTGTGCATGTAAGAATAATGGTGAGCGTGGATTTGGGCTTCGTCAGGTCGCATTGTTGGATGTGGTCAAAAGTACAATAAAGCGACATTTGAAGATCATGTACTTTTAGAATAAAGGTAGTGTATCAGTCACATGATTTGCCTCACGTGTCTCATATCGTTTTCTGGGTGTCGGGCTCTTACAGCCGATGTTCATTTCAACGAGACTGGAAATGGAAAATTTAAGTTGTGGTAGTAATTCAATACCAAAGAAAATGTTCACCTGAAGCAACATTCCGACGGTTGTACACGAGTTCCACCAACGTTCCGACTAACTTTCAATAAGGTGGGTTCCTCTCATAGCAGGATATCAAACGACAATATAGTCATCCCTGGTTTTGATATGTTTGCCGAGCTTGGCATTTGGGTTGCAAACGTTTCATCACCAGGCGAGGTGACATCATCAGTGCGTAAGTGTTTCAGCGTATATTTTAATCTGGTGGTTGTTATTGCCATGCCTTATGGGATGAAAATCTACTTTCTGCGTTGCATTCTTCCGACACAGTAAGCAGTTAATTTGCCCCTGTTACTCGCCCACTTGCCCGTGCCTGAGTCAGGCGAGTGATCCGAGCGCAATTGTACTTGGTCCAATCGCCACCTAGCAATGGAGTAGTATGATCGCTGCAATGAAGCCTTACACAGTACACCACGGAACCTGTTTGGGAAACATGGAACTGCTCGTCAGCCGGACGGTATTATCGACTCATACGCTATTCGGTCGACTGAGCACATCTTATTGCCCGAAACTAATGATGTACCTATGAAACTGGGTATGCGCGCTTTTTGTGTTAAAGCCACTTAATATGAATGTGGGTGTCTAGACGCCGTCGAGTGTTGACCCGATGGCAGCTCTGCCGTCGGATCTGTTGTGCACATTGGCTATATTTGCCAATGTGCGTTTGTGTCCACTTTCCAATCGAACATTGACCCACCGGTTGCCCTACTTTGCCTGACCGATCATGTAATGACTTGGTGAAGGCGATCGATATGAATGTTGATTGATGATTCTGCTTCATTTAACGCCTAGTCTATTCGGTGCAATAAACGAGCTTATTAAATAAGTGCTAATTTCGCCACCTACGGGATACGACAGGGGCATGTAGGTTGCTAATGTTTCCATTTTCAAATGAAGACGGGGAATCCGTATGGTTTTTGGTCATGATCAGTTTAGACAGTTTACTAATCCCTGTTGAAGCAGATTCTACATGACTGGCAGTCCTTTTTTGTGATTTGGTCACAGTCGCTGGTAGTTGGCTTATGTTTGAGACCGATTTAGCATCAAAAATTTCAAAACAATTTGTGCTCAATCTTCAATCCACTTTGTTGGTAATGTTACCGGCTCCTTGCTTCCGTACCGAACGAATATTGACACTCGATTTATGGGTTGTAATTATCCATTTTAAGACTGTGTTGGCGGTTTACACACAGTGGTTCAGTGCTTTTCTAATTCTGAACAATGGGCTTTTAGCTTGTGCGCGCATACCATCGTAATGTTATACGCGCGTGGTCTCCGATCAGGAAACAATGCGTCTCACGCTGTTTGACTTTGTATGTTTAACCTCACTTGTTTGAAGTGTGTATAGAACCCTAAACTGCGATAGTTCTGGGTGGTGAGAAAAGTTGTTCCCGTACTCAAACGTAGATCCATTGAAGGAATTTTGGATCCAATTTTGAACGATCGGGAGTGAATAACCCCGTCAGCCTTTCAGCCTAGGCTACCTCAACAATAGTGATCAAAAGAGTCAAGGATCCGTTATGCATGTGGGATGGTTTGACAATTTCTTCGACCGTGGAATCAATGTGCTAGTGTATGCAGCTCTTCCGAGGACCAGCACGCAAGGTTATACAGAAACAAACCGCTCACTAAACCTTATTTTCAGAAAAGAAAACTCATAAATCGATGCAATTAGTGTGCAGATTTATCAGTAATATGCATCGTAGACTGTAGGTTTTACTGCCCACCTTCAGTATGAAGTAAGCCCGAATGAGTTCCCAGTAAATTATCGGCACTGTCCCCTCTGACATGCGATTGACTATTCAGAAGACACCCACTTTAAGCGTCTCGGTTTCATACCATCATTAACTGGTCAATTTTCGGTTATTAAAAGCAATGAAGGGTTCCAGATTTCGCAATAAGCTTGACAACTTCTCACCTTCACAGGGGGTACTAAATATCCTCATTTCTACCAATCAGAACGATCATGAGCCAAACTCGGTGAAACATTTCTTCAGATCCGCCCCTAATTAGTCCTAGAATTTCTGAGCTACTCTGACTCATTTTGTGCCTTACATTTCATGCAACTTTGAAACACGCTGCGTGGCCGATTCAAGAGTAGATCACTGTATTTTTACGTAGCATTCTAGTTTTGACCTTTAGTCAACTATGAAGCCAGCATGTTCAAAGACTAGATGCAACGGTTGTAACAGGTCATCGAAACAAACCATTTGGATTTATCTCACCAGTTTCCAAATGATTCCAAAAAGGTTTCAACATGCTTCATTTATACCGATCCATCGGAGAGAACTCGTCAACTAAACATGTGAAAGCGTGCGTAAACAGTCAACACGCCGTAAAACGGTCACAAACACATGGCAATGGCTGCTGCTTCTTCGCCAGTTCATTTTCGTCTAAGCATCACTGTAATGAGCACACATTTACCGGGCTTAGAGTTACCTGACAAGAAACCGGACTACTGCCATAAAGTCAAGGACACACTTTGCGTGCGTGTCACAAACTGCTACCTAGTATTTCTAACAAAGCTGCATCACAATCAGACCTGAAAGTTGGGAATAGCGCAAGAAATTGGCTTTTATTTACATTGGGACCTGTCGTTAACGCATGCGCAAGTAGCAAGTTAATTTACACCTTTACGTCATCTAGGTCAAGTTAGCTCACGGGAAACATCAAGACGCATCGCACTGATGATCATACACCCATCGCTCGACCACCTGGGCAATATTTCGATCGATGAAGTAGACATAATCAAGTCCGATTGTCTCAGTTAGCGCGATTTTCGGAGTGTCAGCTGCAATGAGTTAGCTTGTATGTAAGCGTCTTACGTCGATCGGTTTAAATAGGATAAAATGCAATAGTCGCTTTCCAGAAGCGATTATGAGCACAAAATCACAAAGTTGCACTTATGAGATGAACGTGCACACTAGAGTGCTCAACGTGAGGTATACAAATGGACCAATGAGCAGACAACCGGCATTCCACTATACAATGTAATAGACTTGTTGGTCGAACAGACGGTTTTGACCTGTGCTTTGAATCATCCACACAGTCAACGGCGTCGAGTCCAGTGAACGCATGCACAGCAAATGAGAAATTATGGATACTGGATTGGTAAATTTGGCAATTGGATTTAACTGTTGACTACGGAGATTGGGGAAAAGTAAGCAAAATAGAGGACGCAAAGAGTTTGCAGATTGGGTGGAAAGTTTATACAGAATAATAATACCCCACTAGAGACTTTTATGTTCGACGGGGAAGAGATATAACTTCTATCGCTGAAGATATGGGTGAATGGAGACTTCACATAGTTGCTTCGTAGCTTATCGTTGGCTGGCCTGGAGACCGAGGACGTCATGTCGGACACACGGGGAAAACATCTGAAAGTAAATTACGGGAGATGGCTCACATTAGAGAAGCGATAATATCCATTGATTGTCATATCTGTTCTGGACACCACGACGAGTGCTTTTTGTTGGCTAGCCTTCTCACATGAGTGTGGTTTTCAGCAGAAGCATCACTTTTTCCGGACAAATTCGCATAGCACGGTAAAACAGAAGTCTCATCACACCATTATTGCAGTGAGTCGAAATGAGCCTACGAAAGTTCAGACAGTCCTGACAAAATGCACTTTTCCACGACAGACTGTATCATGCAGTGGTTGTTAGGCGCCGTATTGGAATATCTGGAGACGTTATGTTGAGGCTAATTTTGAAGCCGTCCGTGTTAACACCACAGATTTGCACGTAAACATTTATCCGTACGCATAACCTGTTGTCCGCATTATAAAGTTGCAGAGGAAGTCGTACTGTTGACGTAAGCGTGTGTGTAAGTGATCTGGTTGAACATATCGACTGATTAAATCATCCGTCTGCAAGAGGACACTGGTGGACATCAAAGTAGTGTACATAATGTTCGATTTTGCTGATACAACCCTTTCTGGTAGGTGAGTCGATGAGCACGAAACTATCTCTTGTGTTGACTATGTCCTGTCACAAGAAGCAAAACAACCTCAACGCCAATTTTTGTCGACCGGGACCCCCAAGGGTTGACGATTTTTGAATTATAGCAGCAATGCCCTCTTTGAACAAAAAAAACGCATAAGACTGACTGTATGTAAGTTGCACTGGGGTAAACTTTGCTGCATATCCACGGATGTTTCATGCAAGCGGTCTGAACACGAGAAATTTCCAAACACAACAAAGCGTAAGCACCGTCTGACCGCTACCAAAGCAGAGACAACGTCACAAAGGGATCTCGTACACACAGGGTATCGCGAAAGGCTTTATTTCCATACAAAAATATGTTACAGCAGTTTCTTTTTAAGTCCATCGTCTCACGTTTGCTTGGCCAATGGAAGAATATGCAATCGGCTTCTCACTAAAGAAAAAAGTAAGACAGTGAACACAGAGATTCAGCATGGACTATTGCCGACCTTGAAGAGTAGAGTGTGCAGGGAGAATGCGTCAATCTAATGAGGTACGGAGCGAGTCGTGCTTTTAGGTTCGAGACGGAAATTGCAGATTAGCCGCTTGACTAGAATAGAGGCAGGCAATAAAACTGAATCATTTAAACCGTACAAGAAAGTGAGACCATCAAACACTGCTTGTTATAGCCTATGCAGCTAGTCTCTGTATACAGAAGGGGCGTAGCTGAGCTTTGGATTCAGACAGGCAGGAACAAACCCGTATGTTTCCTTGGCGTGCGTTCTATCACGTTATTCATGAAGTCAAGTCTGGGTCTCGTGCGGATTTATTTGCTCACCAAACCCACTGATTTGTTCTGAATTCAGTAAATCCTGCATAAGTTAGACTATTCTGGTTAGTCTAAAGGAAGTCATTTTTAAATTTTTGTCGATAGTACTTAGGCTTTTTGATACAGTTCCCGAGAGCACATTTTGCGAGTCTTCTGGTTAAGCAATCTTCTGTGGTAGTGAAAGAGATAGCTGGGTTGACAGAAAACTCGCGCGCTCCGATTATCCAACAGAGTTACTTTTGCGTCTCATAAGATTATCCAGCCTTTTTTCATTCAGTTTAGGCGGATGCTTAACCAAAGTTTTTGAGAAAGCTAATGTGCACAATCTATGGTTACTGAGAACTCTGTATTCATTGCACATTACGAAAGAGGCGATTTCAGAGCGGAAAGCATAAGTCCAATAGGAAGCCGATGGCACAGGAGCTGAGACACGGGGCTGTGCTCTTCGCTGATTAGTCATCGTTCTTCCCACTGTAGAAGTGAACTGACAAAGTAGCCTTTCTTAACACACCCACTGGTATACCAGCGTCCCAGCACAACTGCCTGAGCATTCCATAACAACCGGGGCTTATCGTCAGCATAACGAGTGGTCAACTTAGTTCAGAAATCCACGATGTAGTGGTTTAGAAAGCAGGAAACAGTCGGACGTCAACTCTGTAAGCACATTCGACCTTATTCCTTTGCAGGTGATTCCGGCATAAAAAAACAGAAGCCCGCGGTTAGGTGAACAAAAGCCGTATATTTTCCAAGTGAGTTGGAAAGAGTATTTGATGCTGGAATACACTGAAGCCACCGGTGATGATTATAACCTAATCGGGACCGACGCACGTGTAAGGGACCTACCAAGCTGCCTTACTTGAAAAGTAAGCTAACTGGTAAATATAACGTGTTATGTCACACCGGTGAAGCGATGACTCACTCTCGCATTTGCTCCCTCGAATAGTGTAGCGGACCGATCAAACTGTTTATTTTCATAGCTTTGTTCCGTTGACTTGAATGGAAGAAGTACGCAAACTGCGTCAGATCTTAACTGGCGGTGCACTGTAAGGGGAACTGTAACTTGTATTTCGATTCTGTAGGAAAATGGTTATCATTCGCAAATTAACGGCAAACGTCAACCGAGAGAATTTCCAAGAAACTGAATGCACCAGAAGCCTTTTCATTGGAAACCTTTGTTCGCAGATCAGCTCGCGTGGTCGCTAAAGTACCTTCTAAAATATATTATCTCCGGAACTTCTGTGAAACAGCCGCAAAACACACGACCACTTCCAGCAGGATTCCGTGTGACCTATATATTTTCACGTTCTTGTGGCTAAAGTACACTGGGCTAGCAGGGAACCGGAATGGCAAACACATCCCAATTTAGTTACCTGCACTGGGGACATAGCCGGTAAAGAGTTGAAACCCGTACGTGTTCGCCTTCAAGCACTCGACTGAAACTCAGGGATACAGTGCTACTGCCCCAAAGTTTTCCAGTATGTTAAGTAAAGGTGGACACTCCGTAACCTGTAGAGACCCTGCAAAATATAAATGTCTGACGAACTCTTTGTGTTCACAAATGTGTGTCATCGATCAGCCCAGACAGGTTACGTTTGATGATACTGGGCACGACGGACTTAAATGGATATGCGATGTTTATTTTATTCGTTTATGATCATGCTTATAAGTTTCATCCGCTTCACTGTTTGTTTGTGTTTCGTATAATCAGACTATATATGTGCGTTTGTATACAGAGCTCACGAAGCGTTGTACCGCCGAACACCAGGTAGTTCAAGTTCATCACCAACATGATTTCAATTCGGTACTGATCAACATAACGAGTCCACTATATTTCGTAGATTTGAAAATACTACGACAGATTTATCTGGGTTTCACAAAAAAGATATACAGGACTGTTGACTACATCATCCAGACAGTCCGTGTTAAAGATGGATATTGACAGATATTGTAAGTCCGTCGAAGCTTAATGTAACTTAATATTAGGGAACATTTACTGTTCTATTCAAACCAGAAGACGGGTGATGTCTATGTGCTACCTACTTGCATATTATCAAAGTCGGTCCAACAATGCATCGTGTCAAAACCAAACGATCACTGGTAACTTCAAAACAAACTGATTCTTCATTCACAAATTGCCCTATTTCTGCCGATTACAACACTGTCGATTACAACACTCCTGAGGAAGGCCACCCGGGGTGGTTGAAACGTAAAGTAATACAACTTGCTCGTAACGTTGTGTTATTCCCAATCTGTTTATCAAGAGCAATAGGCACCTTAAACACCCAGCAAGCATTCTAGGAAGGTTGGGTCCCTATATTGAGAGTGACATCACACAAGTCTGAGGAAGGTTGGGCTGGTCTACAGTGTTACAGTGTGGGAAGCACTCCCTTCCTTTGCCAACATTAGAGGACCGGCAGAAGTGGTAAAAAACAGCGAGATCTGAAGATAGGGCATGTAGCTCAGATACCGATATTCGCACTTTAAGGGATTTGTGACCAAAGGGCAGGGTTGAAGAAACAAAAAGGGGGGTGGAGGACGACAGAGGAAACCATTTAAAGGGAAGAAAGAAAGGGAAGATTCAGAAAAGACGTTTAGTATGTTTGGTTCCCTAAGCGAAACGCCGGACGAAGACAATGCAGCTAGTACTACGAGTGTCGTAGTACGGAGTTCAATTTAACATTTAACATTTGCTCTACTTATTTCTTCAAAGTAGCACGCTTTTATCTTCGAACTTAATGTGCCTAACACCTTCCGTTTGCAATCCTGGCCGGAAGTCAGTGTTCATTTAAATTGTATACTAGTGTATTTGTAGAACCACTTTCGACATCAGTATGTATACAGGCATAATCTCTACCCCTCTGCCCACTTCGGGAAAATATGAATTCAGCCCAGAAGGTGAGTAAGACTAGGCTACAAGAACATAATCCGATTTAACAGCATGAATGACCTATATTTTATTCGAAAATCCTAGAAACAAAGTAATATGATTTACTAATAACTGTAAACATTTACCAAAGATGAAAGAACTGGGAGAAGCCTGAGAGACCTGAAAGTATTTCCCATTCCATAGGACTGTTTATCTTTAGAGGTCTCCAAGGAGAGAGTCAGTGAGCTTGATTTTGGTAATTTTGTCTCGGAATTTTAGGATAACTCTAGAGAACAGAATAGAGGCTAAAACATTTTACTAACCTCCGTAAGCTACTACCGTGTCTGCTAGTTTTGGGTTGTATGAAAACTATATTTATCGTTTCTGAATGCTCATCTGTAATGAACATCTCTTCTTAGATGTTATCAACCCATTGCAATTTTTGTTTTATGTACTATAAACCATTGCAGAGTCGGGAAACCGTGAGTAATCAGCACTGTCATAAAGTGACGTACCAGATGAGGCAACTGGCTAAGGTGCAGCAAAAAAATTTGGGGAAGAATGAATTGCGCAGCATGGACGATGGGAAATCAAAGTTTGCGCTGCGATAGATTATATTAGTCATCCTCATCAGACTGCGAAAGCACACAGTCGAAGTCTATCATGACGGCGGAGTTTTGAAGCTCGAAACCACTGAAGTGAGAGACATGGTACAGGTCTAGTGTAACTGTGAGAGCTAAGGACGGAGAACAGACGGATTAGAGATCGAAATCAAAAAGACTGTCACATCATGGTGATATGGACGAAATGCTTAACAGAAAACTACATATATTCAAGAGAAGTGTCTCCCACTGGTCTTTAAACGTGTGCCACAAATTTTAGAGGATAATCAACCAGGTAACTCAGATAGACTCGGCGAAGAGAAAGTGTACAAACAGGTTGCGCTGGAGTAGCATTTCTATTAAAAGACATAATCGACTGAAGTCCATGTATGAACTGTACCGTGCAGAATTGAGGTCGATGTACCCCAGTCAATCAAGTGAGCAGTGAACTGTTATCCCAAATTTGATTGTAAGAAATCGGCGCCTGAATGACCTCCATGAATGTGCATGGGATTCGAACAGATTAACTAAGTGGGGCGACGTTACAGAACTCAGAAGCAAATCAACTAACCAAAGCCAACATTGTTACAGCACAATTGGAGCCGGTCATAAGAATAACTTCGTGTTTCCAATGAAGTTAGGTTGCTTGATTTGCCCGAGACATCTGTTTTTGGCTTCTGACTAGATGCAAGGTTCCTCGTGAGAGCTCTGATTGATTAAAATGTAAGTCGTCTGTCTGGTCACCTTATAGCCAGTTAATAGGAGGGAATAAGTTGGTGGTTACACTGAATACGCTGTCCATAGAAGTATAGCGTCAGATGTTTGTATTTGCATGCACATCTAGAGTCACATCATGGCTGCCACCGCCTTATGTGGGCCTGAGTTTAGAATCAAAATGTGTATTGTTTTGCGCAACAACGTTTGATATTTTGTTGTATATCAACTGCGTGTAAGAACCAACTGCAACTGACCGATATTAGTACGGGTCTCTCGGTCCTGGTAAGTGCAGACACAACGACTATGTTTCTGAAGGACACAATGGTCTGCAGTTTGCTGCGGTTCTAAGTGGACCACATTATAAGATTATATTTATATGGAATAATGTTTACTCTATCAGTTACGAAGCCTAACACTGGAGAGAATACAGAAACACAAGTTAAATGGACTGGAATGTCTACACAATGTTGAGGTGGATTTCAGTGATCACAACGCTGACAATCATGTTTTAAAAGATTCTTATGAAAAAGAATTAAAACAAATACTTGACGACTCTGTTTAGCCGACACTAGAATGACCGGCTCACTAACGATGGTTGTGTGAAAAATTGTGTCTACAGAAATACCGATATATAACCGTCTGATAGAACAACACATTATTTATTAGTTGCAAAAGTGCGCAATTTCCAAGATTATTCAGTAGGTTGGTGTGGTAAATTTCAAGTTACTTCCGCATGAAACTCACTGAAAACTCTGTGAAAAACAGGCGTTTATGAGATTGACAGGGCTTGGTAGAAGCCACGATACTAAGCTGGCGAATTTGTCACCTACAATAAAAGATGGTGTGTGCAAGGCATAAGTGACAAACGTATTGACAACTGTCAATGAACGATTATTTACGATGTTTTGGTGTACAATACATCACGAATGTTTGTTGGATAAAGTGATTTTCTTACTAAGAAATTTCCTCCAGTTCCTTTACTGCTTCAGTAAAAGTGGAACGATTGAATAAACTTGAAGGAGTGTGTAACATGCTGAGTAACATTTTTCATGCCCCACTACTGTTCAAGGTTTAGATTAATATTATGAACAGCCGAAAACTTTCTGGTGGTTTTAGTGGACTGTTGCGAAGAATATTTTACACGCTTGGGTGTTGTATTGACATCTGTGTTACAGCTGGTCACGGTGTAAATGGGACTAGCAAAAAACGGTTTCTGTAGGACCGTGTAATAGAATTATAGTGTGGACTGGGAAGCGACTAGACTGGTCCATCGTAGAGATCCCGCACAATTCTAAGTACTTACCAGTCCTGGTATTGATATATTCGCCGAGCTTGGCATTTAGGTTGCAAACGTTTCATCACCAGGGGAGGTGACATCATCAGTGCGTAAGTGTTTCAGCGTATATTTTGAATACATATATATATATATATACGCTGAAACACTTACACACTGATGATGTCACCTCGCCTGGTGATGAAACGTTTGCAACCCAAATGCCAAGCTCGGCGAACATATCAATATCAAAACCATCAACCCGAGCAACAGACAACATCAACACTGTTCCCAACCATCAGGAACTTACCAGTCCTCTCAGTTTGACAAGTTTGGCAGTATAGTAACTAAGTAAATCAGTACCAGCGCGTGGCTTCCTAGGAGAAATTATTACTTTTGTCGAGGTTTCAAAGAGCTTAGGTTCACTTGATAGACAGATGGAGAATAACACAACTTTGGGAGAAAGTTATAATACTCTACGTTTCAACCACCTCAGATGACCTTCCTCTTTACGAAGATGATGAGACGGTCTGGTTCAGTGCATAATTGGTGGATGTCTCCAAACAGTTTTGTCGGCTTCCATTTGCACGAAGTGCTGTTCAAAGCAGGAACACATTCGGGCCATGGAAGAACTGAGAGACAACACCTGGTATTCCCTAAGCACGATGAGGGCTCTAGTACTGTCGCCATGACCAAGGACAAGTATTTAGGGACAGTGAGCACCATTTGGAAGACCAAGAGATTTCAAAGTGGACCAGATAGAAGAAAACAAAGTGTTGTTGGAGAAGCGAGTTGCATGGAAACTTCAGATACTGGACACATCTGATGTTCACTGTAGACAGTTGGAATCAGTTGGCACGGCAAAACTCCAAAAGTACACAAGCATGGTGCTTTTCTACGTCAGATCCTGTGGATGAACAATTCTTCTTACCATAAAGTTGTTCGTTGGCTAGTGGACATTTTGGATCCCACATTGCTTGAAGGGCTCTTTTGAATTAGCCGAAATTTTCGAAAACACCGGTGACTAACCAGGTAACGTATTCCATGGATTTTGATTCTTCCTTTACAAATGTTCCCCTCCGTGAGACACTTACTTTTTGTTTGACTTTATCTCGGATCAGAACAGTGTTGTGGGTGTTCCACGTGAATACCTCAATGGTCTTATTTTGTTGGGCACAGAAAACATTCGTTTCAATTTTGAGGGACTTGCACACAAAGAAATAAACGGTGTTGCTATAGCTATTCCGTTTGGCCCAACACTAACAAACGCCATCTTAGGAATGATTGATCAGCAAGTCTCGGATTATGTAGATGAATGTTTATTGTACAAGCGATACATGGATGGTATTTTAATTTTTACTGGTTTTGCTCACTTTGATTTGTTTCTCAATTTCCAGAATACTATTCATCCCAGTCAGTATTTCGTGAATTTGGGTCGAACAACAGTTGACCTTTTCTGGAGGTACTCACTAACAGACATGCGGATGGCACGTTACACCTGATGAATGATGGCTTAAAAGAAGGAAGTTCCCCTATAATTGCCAACGACATAAAGCACAAATTAGTCTACTCCGGCTGAAACGTATGCGACCATGCAGTTGCGCTCATTTCAAACCATCAGAAGACCAGTTCTCTGCAATCGCGAAAGTAGTTTGCCAAACTATTCTGTCTCCCGTGTTGTGTACCAGTTCACTTGCAGTTGCAGCGTGGTTTACATAAGCAGTAAAGGTCAACAATTATCACAGCGAGTCGCCGAACACACTCCGAAGTGGTTGAAACAACTGATGACGCACCATCCGCAAATTGGTGTACTGACACCTCAAAATCCAACACCATCGATTGCTACAAGCCTCATGACAACAGTTCACCAAGTATACCCATTGAACTCATTCAAGACACTGTTGCGCAATGGAAACCCAAAGTTATTGGCTTTTTGTGAATCGATGTTCATCCGAACTTACCAGCCAATGGTGTGTGTACAAAATTTGATTGAGTCAACCCATCGGGCTGCTGTGGTCCTGAGTATTTAATACTTGGTGTGTTTGTAGGCGTATCTAGTACTTGTTTTGTCCCTATCTTTATGATATATATAACTGACACGTTTTACGTTTACGATTAATGAGAATAAACGATCATTTGGGTTATCACCTCTTCCTGCTCTTGGAAACTTGTGTTACCTGGCTCAGCGAGCCTTTGAGTTGAATATATTCTTGTTGTTGATCTGTCTCACCGGATTCTTGTGTGGTGCCCGCAGATGTTCTCCCTGTGTTTTGTCGGCTAACCACTGCAACGGCTGCATAATTCTTCAGCAATGGCTCACTAAATCCGTCAGTTTATTATTCGCAAACTGGGCCCATCAGAGTTGGAATATACTATTGGAATTTCCGTGATGTCTACTTCGTACAGTTTTAGTGTGATTTAGTGGAAATGATATTTGCTGTCACTCAGTGCTTCGAAATTATAAATGTCACGGTGATAGCCCGTCAAACTTGCAACAATATACTAGTCGGATGACTCACAGTAAACCCTTTTTTATCTTCTGGGTGTTTTTATTATGCTACTGCCTCGTCGCCACTTGAATTCAGACGCAGAAGTGATGCGGATCTTAGGGATATCACAAGAAGATTTAAATAAACTATCTGTCCGGCGCATTGCCAAGACAGCTTAGATACTGTGGCTCTCTTACGGGTGATGCCAGCTGACTTTCATCCACTTTTTCTGAATGCGATAAGTAGTTTCTTTTTTGCTCAGTATTTTAAGACTTCCACATTCACATTCCCAATATTAATCTGGAGAAGCTAAAACAATCTAACTGTTTGTTTCTTCTCCGTGAACCGTCTAACACAGATTCTAATGCGCCAAATTTTTCTCAGCTGTCCTCAATCTGTAACGTTCAATAAGCCCTGTGAATCCCAGTGTTTGAAAATTAATGCGCCTTCAGTTTTAGGCCCTGGAGTGTGTAAAGTTCGTTAAATAATGGGAATATAAACACGACACAATTCGACAGCTTGCAAGGACTGAACAGTGTTTCGAAATGAGATGCATGTGAGTACCGATAAGATGTCGGATTATTTGGCATTTAGTTTGCTCCAACTAGCTGTAACCAAGGTGTACCTTTTGTTCTCTGCAACCTTAAGCCCGTTCATGTGCTTCTCGTTGGCTGTCTGGGTGACCGACTTATAAAAGACACCAGTTATTCCCTTGGTTATAGGTTTCGTGAGTAGCATAAACCGATCTCATGTCTTCTGTTGATTGGGTGCTCTAATGTATTGACCGCTGGTTTAAAAGAACGGTGCAGTCGATAAGAATTTACCTAGAAAAACTAGTGTTCAGTAACATCTGTAATGAGCCGTAAAGCTGATATGTTTCTATTGAACGCTGTTTCTTCTCAGCATAGGGTGGAAAATCTCTTGTTGATAGCGACGGTAATGTCCTTGTGTTTTATCCACCCGGAGTGAATGATATCAAATCTCCTTCCCCATTTATTTGCACACTGCAGTAGAATGTCGATACACTGGAACCAATAAGTATACCAATCTTTCTGTATCTCCAACCATATCAACCAGTAACTTGATAGAACGTACATACACGATATTTGAAACTGTGTGAATCTCAACTGGTTCAATCAAATTCAACCAAAATCGATCAAGGTTCAGCGTCCCATTGGAAGCAAAATTCCATAGAATTATTTGTGTTAACAATAAAGAAAAATCAGTTTTACTCAGCACAATCCGAAAAGTAACCCGCACTGGTTACCAAGTTGTTCGACAGGTTTTCTTTTCTTGTAAACTATCAGACATTGCACAACTATTTTCTGTTCTATCGCAACATTCAACAGCACAGTTTCCCAGCTACGGTGCTAACATTTTCATTTGCCTAAATCGTTCTTCAGTTCTGTGCGTATTTTATTTGTACCCGCCTTATTCTTTCCACTTGACTAATCAATCACATGCAAGAAACTGCCACCTTATTCAACGTTAATATCTTCTTCACGAATAATTCAACAACGTTATAACGATATGCACCTAAACCAGTGTTTGATGACACGCATTCAGTTTGCAGCTTGACCAGAAATAAAGCTTACATTATTAACATGCTTAAATCCAGGTAGACAAAAGTGGCGATTGTTTTTCACGCGAGTTGTCCGAACAACAGTGCTTGAATACGCATCAGTTAGAAGTTTTAATATTCAAGTTTTTTTTCTAGTACGGACCTATACCGTCGATTTGAGCAGGAGGTGTTGTATTAAAGTCGTTTATTTCTTTTTAACAGTTTGACCAGTGGTTTTTTAAACTGGTTGAATATGCGTCTAACGTGGATTGAGTCAACGACTGATGAGCTTTATTCTGTCGATTGTACAAATATCTCGTTTGTTTTAAAACTCTATATACAACGAAAGTTAGTTCAAAAACAATGACTGTCACCAAATTTTACTGAGGAAAAAGATTATGGAATTGGCAGTATGGACGTATTGAGGGTTACACACAATGTCCTAAGGGTCAACGAAAATTTAGAGCATAATTCCAATAACTAACCGATAAAATGTAAGATAAGGGCGTTACACGGAATATTTTTCGATTGGCTGTGTTAAACTCTTATGGGATCTAGCTATTCTGCATCCTGTTTAGTAAAAGCACAGGTAGGTTTTTATTGTCTGGAATGTTCTTTCATCACATCACCATTTGACACTTTACCGTCACACACTGTGATGATGCAGCTGTTGGGGGAGGAGAGAAAAACGCCAAAGAAGGGAGTTGAATAAGTTTCCTGTTTACAGTTCGATAGTTAGTGAGCTACGCGTTTCTAGGTCGAAGGTGAGAAAGCCAGAAGTTGGTGCAACAAAACTTTCGAGTGTTCAAGATCAGAATAGTACAATGTGCTAACTGTTCTGTCAAACAGCGAGACCACTTTGAGCATGCTGTCTTGTACTTCGGTCCTGCATACGGCTGAAAGCAGTCGCTTTACAAAACAAGTGTGGCTTGTTTCTAAACAACTTCTTGGGGTTTGTTCAAGAGAGAGTGCAGACGGGCAGATCTTTGCTGTAAGTAAGACACTTGCCAATGCACTAGAATATATAAAGTGGCGATAAAACACAGTTGTGAGGTGCCTTCAGCTAAGCTGAACATAGCAGTCCAATATTAACTTGAAAATGTCCTTCAGATTAAAAATTCGGTTTTGTAGAAGACACTATCACAATATTTAGAGGCTGGCCTTTTGGTCAGAAGTTACAGGTTATGAATTTCCTTAGCCGTGTGTAACCAGGCCTTCGTTATGATAGAACATTGAAGTATCTTGCTCAACTTCACCATTAACGAAGGAAGACTTATACCGCAAGTTGATGCCATTTTCATTACTCTCCTCAATCACTGGTGTAGGGTATCAGAATGTGTAGGACGTGTGGTTAGTAAAAACAGTCGAAGCTGCTAACCACTAAACTTTATATCAGAGAAGGAATGATATCACTTTTGGGGCAATCAGACTGCATGAAGTAAAAATTTGGTAATATGCAAGACCGGACAGCGATTAGTGGATAACTTTGATTCACCGAACGCCAGTGGTTTTGGCCTCCGTTTGCGAAATCATTAGTCACTCAATTTGGTGAGGTCATTAAGAGTAGTTTATTCCAATATGTGGCTTGCAACGAATGAGGTAAGATTTCGATTCGCTCCTTCTGTTTTCCTTGTCTGCCACGTCATCGTAATCAAAATTCACCTGGATACATGTTCAGACATCTTCTGTAATGGACATCGATCTGTTCTACGTATATAAACACTACCGCAACTGTAGGTGAGTTAATGGATTGCGTGAAAGGCGAAACATTTAGATTAGTCACGATCATGAGCAAACTGAGCAAAATTCCTATTTACAGCGTGGAGTGTGTGAGCCATAACAGATCAGAACCGTGGAATGCTCAAATTTAGACCGTGCATTCAAAAAGGACTGCTTCTAAAAAACACCACAGTTCTTCCTGGCTGTGAACGTCGGCAAAATTCTCGGGCTTTTCTATTTGTTATTAATGATTCTATAACATCAACTCCTCTGGTGCAAACTCGTCGTTCTGTGCATAACAATGTTTACAGAAGACCTCGTTTGTAGGTGATCAGAGAAATGTAGGAAAACCTTAAATACTGACTGATGCAAGTTTTCCTGCGATGTAAAGGGTTGTAATGTGCTATCTTACAGTACAGTTAATGAGTTTTCTAGAAGAGACCAACTAATGGTTTTCTCTTCTCAATGAGAAGGATACGGTTAGAATAAAATAAATTCAAGTGGGTAAAAAATTAAACCAACTGAAAATATGCGGTAAGGCAAAGTTATGACCTACACATTAATAACAAATTCGGACCGTTGCAATTCAGCGAGACCTAAAAGTATACTTCCTAGCATCAGTAGTCAGAAGGTGGCAAACAAGCTTGGTTCCAGTGTGTTTCATTCAGGCCAAATACAACACAATAATTATGAACTTAGTTGTCAAGTCGGGATGGTGCATGATTTAAACAGCGTGAAACTAGTGTCATTTTCTGATTGCGAATAGGGTTACTATGGTGTCGTGTCAACTGTTCTAACGAAGACTGGACACGGTAACTCCAGTGCTTGAACAGAAGAATTGCGTGCACCGGTCGGAGTTTTCCAGCTGGATTCGAATAACCTCCGTAGAGGCCAGGATATGACATTTCACACCTCCGGTATGAACATGTGACGCGGTAGACCAAGTTAAATGCGACATCCACGTTGACTCCTTGACCCGAATCGTCTAAAATTGCACTGAAAATCTTCCGTTGTTGTCCGGTCATCAACCGAGCGGGATGATGTTCGTGTATTTCCTCTGACGAGCCCCTCCTTGTATGATCAGTGTAACATGTGCCGCAGGGACAAGAGAGTAGATACAAAATGAGGTAGCACTACTAGGCACTGTCTTTGAGGTGAGGGCGTATAACTGGCTTGGAGGTAAACGATAACATTAGTTGTGCAGCATGAAAGCCGTGTCTAGCCTTCTAGTCAGCAACACACTTGATAATTCGCCACTGTAAGGCAATTTCCGCCCAACCGACAATCCACGGTCTTGCGGTTCCCGTTTTGCTTCCTAGCATTCAGAGTCCATGTGGCCTAGTTTTAGACTCGTTTAAGACAAACAGTACTGCTCACATCCTATTCCTCTCGTGTTGATAATCAAACCGTAACATTGAGCGCGTAGTTTTAGTAGGGACAAAGTGCCTTACATGACAGACCCATTTGATTCACTGTCATGACTCGTACATGGTAACTATGTGTCATATATATTCACAAGCCCTGTGGTTTAGTGTTTAACTCGGTCTCAACAAACTGTGATACTCAAGCGTTCTCCTTCTCGGGTTGAGCCGAGAAACTGAGCTCGTAATCACAAGGAAGACCCAATAATACCACTGCGTCCAAGCTGCAGGTCAGCTAGCTGAGTGGAGCGTCCCCTTGTGGTCACGAAATGTAACAACTTGTGGTGGATTGTCAGGTCGGAGGTGCGAGTTTTCGAACGCTCGGCCGAATACCTCAACCCGGGGGGAGGTACGTTCGAAAACCTGCCGCGATCCGATCAAGGACAACGTGCGCGACCGGATGAGTCATCGCTCGACTGGATCGGACCAACGGGCGAGGCAGGGCAGGCGAAATACGNCTTCCCGGGTCGTAATGCGTCGAAATACAGTGGACCTCAAAACCCCAGTTACGACAGGAATTGGACCAACTCCCTTGTGGTTCCCACAGAAGTCCACGGCGTTTCTTGACATATTCAAAGGCGCACCACTTACCTGTTAAGTATCCTGTGTTGGGTGACCCTACAAGACCCTCAAAACAGATATGAGTCATCACACGCAAATTCCTCTACGAGAAACCAGTTCAAGATGTTGCGCGGGTTAGAAGTTGGAGTTCTTTACAGCCAGCTCTAACGAATCTGAATTGTAGCGCTTATACAGGCAACAGAGTATTGTAGAAACAGTGATAAAGTCAGTGTGCTGCAACGCCTTAGAAATGTGGAGTAAGTAGGAGTCGAGGTTGAGAAGGGTTGTGTAACCTATTCCGATAGGCTTGTTGCACCGGGGACCGGGTTAGCATCCCAAGTGCGATTGACGAGAGCGTTTCTGGAAAATGAATCCACGGCGAAATGTACGATCCCGGTCCACAGGTCCGTTGCATGATGATCGACTATTCTGGACGCGGCCACTAGTCATTACCAAAAACAATATGGTCTGTCTAACGTCAGACCTGATCATAAGAAGGGAGCACCAGGTCCTCCATTGGTGTATAATGTGTCTGAAGTTAGTAACTCTCGGAAACAAATGGAACTAGCACAGATCTACAACAGTCGCTTACCACTGTGTGCACGATCTGATGCTAACCGGATATTAACTTAACCTAACCTAACCTGATATTAACCTAGAAGCAATGCGGCATCACTCCAAACTCACTTTTATGTTCATATTTCAGAATAGCGCAATAATGCCATATCTAAGCGCCTACAGCATTAGAAGAATTCTTAACATTATCAGTATTACGGTCAACAGGAACATAAGCAGACACAACGATCACCGGAAGGTTTATGGCCCAGATCCAGATTTGATGTAGCCGGCAAAATGAGCAGCACGGTGTATTTCATTTTGCGGGAATTTCACTTAGCAACGCGATCTCAAACACTGTGCTTACAGCCTTGTCACTCCAGCTTACAGGATGGCTGTGACTAAGGGATCATCTGATATGAACAGTCGACAACTAATGTGGGGCGGAAGTGCAATCAATTTCGTCTACATGCCGCTATTCTGAACCTTGATTATTTGGACAAAACTGGTGTGTATAACAAAACTAAACACAGGGGTGAGTACAACGTCTTATTTCCAAATGTTAAGGTCCGAACAGAGGAGGTACGTTCAGTCGATGGAGAAAAGCTCCAATGTTAGTCGATTTGTCCTTCACCACCAAGTTATCGTTCAGTCAATGTACCGTCTTCTCTTGCCGACTTTAGGTCTCGTAAATAAAGCTGTATGAGTCCACCGATGAGGCGACATACGAGGCCTGTGTCAGGCCCAACGAACTCGATGACGAGATCAAGTCAAGTCGGAAGATAACCATAATGTTATACCTGAACGGTCGCAGTCTGACATCTTCAATGCCCACCCAGTAATTCCACCGAATCGCAAAATCCATGTGCAAGTAACGATAAACGCGGATAATAAAAGGTGTTCCGCTAGAGTGCACCATGTTTCGCAACCGTCCTGGAGATGGAACGCATGGATTCAAAGTACGCTCTTTCGTAGACCTTGTAATTTTGAATCACCATAGTTAGCATAGACTGAGTAACGCCTCCTGTGCACTGAAATTCGACCGTCAACAACTTCGCTGACACCTCTATCAACAGCAATGCGAGTAAACATGTAGACGAAATCACTCAACCGTTCTAACACAGATAATTAAAAGTGAGCGCGGACATGGGCTATTCTTAAATCTGAAGTACTGCTTGGGAATTGGCGTGGAGTGGATTCCAGAACCAAAGTTTTAAAAAGTGCAGTGCGGAGGCTGATATACGAACCATTGGATATGAGGAAATTTTGTACACTTGAATAACAGGAGAGTATGACAGAACACGAAAGGATACGTTTACTGGAAATACCCAGGGTGCCCAATTCAACGAAATCAAGAGTGTGCTATCAAAGCCACGCGAACGATGACATGAGTTCTCTTTAAAGTTTGCGGATAACAAAACGAGGTGACCCGGAACTATGGAAGTTAGATCCACACTTAGAAGTTAGACAACGCGCGATTCAAAGATGCGTGTCAGTTGCGTGCGCACAAAGATGCAGACCATGGTCACCTTCGAAAATCCAGCACAGCTTTATATATCAAGCACAGCGACACGTCCTCCAGCGCAAGCTTAGATTTCTGCAAGTGACCTCAAATTTCCATGACGGCGGGAATCCTACCAGTTCTTCAACGCTCAATTCTTGTTTTGTAGACATTCAGATTCTTGAAGTTTCCGGTTTGGAACATATAGATAGTTAATTTTATTGATATCCATGTTTCAATAGATCTTTTTGATGAACTTCCTTGCAAACATGTCACACCAAAGAAGCACTGTTGGAACTCGAGTTGGAAGGTGAGCTACCATTTCAGTCACAGCGAAACACAAGGCAAAATGAATCAGGGAACGTGCAAATCAATTATGGTCTCCATACCCACGATCAATGTACATATAAACCAGCCACTCGAACAAAAACAACAATAACAGATTGGGCGTGTTTTAGTTCGAGTGCAATCACAATGATTCGGCTGATCCGTCCTGAGCATGGACAGGCCAACTGTACGTTCTTCCGACGAAAGTTGAGTGACGCACGTATGACCAACGACGCCAAATATCACGACCAAATCAAGCCGCTGGAAACGTAGCATTATTGACATGAATGATAATGTAATCAACTACAAGAAACAAACCTCAGTTAGTTTGCTTTTGTGGGATTAGGTACAATGTTTGACCGCAATAGAACATCAAGGGTACAAAGGACATGACAAGTACAGGCATTAGCGACCTACAGTCGATGACGAGCCGACAAAATACGATCAGATCACTATTTTTGAATTATTCGGATAAGGCTTTCTCTTTGTCTGATTCATTCCGACGTTGATCTGTTTCTTCGAAGTGGAAGAATTAGTTGCCATCTTCAATCGTGTCCTGGTGTACTTTAACCTTCCGTTAACAATTTCCCGCGTTTACTTTCCTCTGTTCCACCAGTCTATGCAATTTCTCCCGTGCATTCTAATGACGCTCAGTTCTTCCCTCTCTGCAAGAGGCTGAAATAGTTTTTAGCCCACCGCGAAGAGGAGAACTGGCTCGATGACATTTTCAATAATGTCCATTAACCTTCGATACAAGTCAGTAGAGCTTTCGGGTGTCGACCAAACCTACTTGGTTACGCCGGACTGCAAGCGAAAATGCCTATACACTGAAATCTACCTCACAAGCCATATTGAGCAAAGTGCCGAATGAAAATAAAATTGGACTGTTGCCGCAACCTAATCACTTGTCAAAACAGAGAGTGAGCACAAAATACGCCTGTTTTGAACCTCTAAGAAGAATATGAACACAGTGATCACTAGTAGTGTACGTAATTTACTCAGACTTACTTAGAGTAAACGTTGACGTTGTGTACCAAACCAAATGCATCAATGTTGTACTACCGTATCTTGAATGAATAAAAGCAAATACAACCATCTACACTGCATATAACCACATGGAAAGTGATCCTGCTTTTGGCTAATCACTTCGGTTCATCTGCTTCTCGGGCGGCTGACTACGGTCGACATTTTCCGATTGTTTGTGAAGCTAGATTTTTGTCACATCCTTCAGAGATTAACTGCTGCTGCATGAATCACGGAAGATGGTTTACCTGAAGTATCCTTAACATGAGACGATTATTGACTCAATCCGATCTGATTCAGCAAACCGATTTTTGTTTGCTGAGGGTTAGTGACGTCAGTCGGCAAGCCAGCAAATGCATTCTACTAAATTCGCTGACTAAGTTTTTTTTTACAAAATGTCGAATTACGAATTAAGTGGAACTTGACGATAAAAACGTTTGATGCAGGAATCCGCTATACCAGCTTTCAGTCTCTCAGAATGTGACAAATGACGGAACTGCTTTATGAAGTAACGAGGTGCATGAAACTACTATATACTGGAAAATAGAAAAATTAGCATGTATAGGCGTAAGCTCAAATACCAATGCATGGACCGGCTTACTTGCGCACGCTATCATGAAATTGCATATACACTCACATTATTGAAAGATAGGTTGGTATGCATACGTGTACGTAAGAAACTTGACGAGTTTACGCTATTACTAGTAAGTAGTTTGACAGATTTATGAATTCAGATGAGACCCAACTGTGAGAAATCAAGTCTTCGACTGGATTCGAACCAATCTGTCAGTTTTACAAACGGACTATGTTGCCCACCCTTCCCAATTTCTCATATGGAATCCACCAAATGATTCAGAGAATCGACCGTCCCTAAAGGATTCCCTAAACAGTTCACGTTGGAATCCACCACCTATGTGAATTCAAACGAATTTGGGCAACCAGTCTGTTTGATTATTTTGTCATCAAATTATTTATCCTAAATGGGTGAGTTAAGTAGTCGTTCACCTTTGTTTCTAACATAAACCTCTTGTAAAACAAAAGAGAAACGGGTGTTTGATCTGGTGACTTTGCAACGAATGTTTAACTCAGTTATGCACGCCGTACGCAGGTTGTTTACTGTTTCTCGCATTTACTGAGCACTTTAGGAGTAGAGTGTCCTTAACATTACATCACCGTCGGACTGAGTGATACTGGCATATAAATGTACGGATTTCATCCACAAACATGTACCTTCTATGAGCCTCTCATTTTACGCGGTGTATGGTATTGTTGTCCGGCGTGGTATGACGAAATAACCCCAGACAAACGAATCTCGCACACCTTAGTTGCCATAAGTTGCTTCCATGCATTCACTCCTTGTTCTCCTTATTGCGCCTTTCAGTCTGTGAGTAACACCAAGCGGCATGTTTGGGAGTGACTTGGGACTGGTGCCGAATCAGTTTCAATAAATGCATGGCAAATTAGCAGAGTGAAAGGGCATACGCAGCTAAGAAGTCAGAATTCATGGTAACTGTCTACGTTACGGTACGCATCCGAACTGCTTTTTATGATTATCCAACGTGAGTCAGAAAATCTATGAAATTGTGATGTTCAACTGTATGAAATTACGCACAGAGAAAAATGACGTTTACACTTCCGTGTTACTGGCATCCCTGTTGTGCTCACAGTGAATTTATGTACTGATATCACTAGCACGTTAGTGACAGCGACCTCGAAGTCTGAACTCTACAACATCTCTTTACAAATTTTTGTTTAGAAAAATGAACCAACCACTGTAGTTTAAAGATGAAAATAAAACAGACTGACTGAAGTGGGGGCTATAAAGGTGAACATCTTCAGGATGAATTTCTTCAAGAAGGATGAATAAAAAAGGCTCATATAAAGCAAATTCTTAATCTCCAGGACACTGATTTACGAGTTGAATAAGGGCTGTTAACTTACTCAAACAAATAAAGAAGTGAGAGTGACGTGTATATTCTCAGCTTATTCATCACCGGCTCGTTGGCTACTCATTAGGAGATTGAGATATCCATTGCATTGCCAGCCCCATCCATCGTAACGTTAGATTATCACGGCATAACGTCGACTTGGATTTATGGCTGTGGATCTGTTGCTTGTGCAGTTATTTGATATCCTTTCAGGTCTTACTCCTATAGAAGGTTCGGTTTAGAAATGCGCCTATCCACATTGTCAAACGCTCATTATAATTTACCCAAGTAACAGATACCTGTGAGTGGGAATATCTAGTAGCCAAGGTTTCCCTGCCTGCTTTCAGTTGCTCTTAAAACACCTTCCGCAACAATTACTCCCAAGACAACTTGCTTTTATGTTCTGCAACCAAAGCTGAGAGATCACCGCTGGACGTACAATTCCACCTATATCTAGCCAGTAGAGTTTACTGATTATCGGAGCTCTGTTAGATAACCATATGCTGAGGTGTCTTGGACATTTCACATCAAAACAGTTAAGATGCCGCACACTTCGATTACACTGGATCACGTCTACAATTCTTTACATAACCTTTTAAATTATTATCGTTCTGTATAACAACCGTTTCCTCTCCTTTTCCCTGCTGGACCTATTTATGGAGACTATCAGGTACAGCATTAGTTTCGGCCATATAAACACACAGCCACCCAGCATTTGATAAACAGACTGGTTCTGATCGTTGGGTGTGTCAGTTCAGCATTCTAGGGAGTCGTCATGTCCACAGACACTAGACTTGAACGTAGCAGTTTTCATAACAAAGCAAAACGGAAAAATATTGTGTCTATTCTGACTCTCGAAACAAACTTGGTCACTAGGTTCACAAAATCCTGCGGCATTCTTTGATGGTCTTCTGTATAATGCACAAATAACCTACACTGATTCGGAAACAGTAACATAATATCACGCTCCATCGGATGAGTAAGCCGATCAGCCTTGTGAAGTTCATTTTCTATTATGAAGCCGCCTATTGTGATTATCCCAATAAAACTAATCTATAAATTGACGATTGCGGCTGATTATAGTCCAGGCAAGTAAAAGCCAATCTAGAGTGATAATTTTGTAGGACTCATCCAGGTATACATTGTACTACAAATGAGTATTTTTTATTATATAATCATTTTTCACATTTTTTGGGGATTTTTGCGAACGGGAGTTTACTTAGTTCAACAGTGGCCAATATGTTGTTTCAAAGGGTGATCAAGGATCAACGGCCACTCTAACAAGAATGAACGTATCGATGACGTCGTGCATAGGACTGACACAGAGATGTTGAGCTAGTTGGGAGTTATTACACCGAATCAATCACAATATTACTTATCAGTAAGATGTTGTGTAGAGCTAGCTTGTCACCTTGGTAAATCCAGCGAATCCAAGCAGCATTTAAGGACTGGACTGATCAGAACCGACTGCACCGGATGGTACAGAAAAATTACCTTTGCAATCTAATAATTTTGTTTCGCTTTGTTTCGTTCGTGTAACTTATTCTACCAGCTATGACGGACAGATGTACACAAACAGAACTGATGGGATGCTTCAACTCAGAATGGTCGGACGTACTCCGGAAGAACTAACAACCAGTAAGTCTTACTGAGTCAAATAAATCACGGAGCATCTTCGGAAAGCCTCCTTGATGACTAGTAAATATATACATGAGACAAGCTCTTCTTTAGCCTACTATTCCCCGGTGTCTTCTCGAGGGAGTCTTGGAGTTTGCTAAAGATTACCATGGGTTTTTATATAGCTGAGTTGTGTGAATGGTCTGTATCAACAGCAACTAGTTCACTCCTCTCTTGTACTAAAATATAGATAGCCTGTCCGCTGTTGTCAAATCATTGTGTACATTTTTGCAGCTCGAAGCTGATTACCTCTGCGTCTAATTCTACGGTAAGACTTATAGAACGTTGTTACCTATTACCAGGATTAACGGATGCAGAACAAAATCACAGAGAGAGAGGATTGCGAGCTAACATAACGCCTCGGTCACTGAACCCTTCGATCAAGTACCACGTATGCCTTCCAAGTTTCCAGAAGATTTGGGGACGAAAATCTGACTAACAAACGTTATGTTGTGCCGCCGTGCGTTACCCGTCTGCTGCGCTGCTCGTGCACGTGACGCTGTTGTGTGAACCTGTAAAGCAGCAAACGATGGTGAATTTTGTGTCCGGGTCAACAGGTCCATCCAATCCAGTAGCACATAATTGGAACCTGTTGCCAAAGTCTCCATCAGCCGCACGAATACCGTGAAGGTTCGAGGACACTCGTTCCAACATACCACGCACTTCCGATCGCAATCCAGTGATGTTTAACAGGCTGCGGCATAGTGCCGTTTACAAACATGTTATAATACTTTGGAGGCCTAATTGCTACAAGAACACTGGGAAAAGCAACAGATTTACTTTGTTGAACAATTCAATCCGAGTCAAGGAGCAATATTGCCAATCTGAAACCTAAAATAGCTTCACTTCAGCTATTTATACGTAATTTACAAAAGATGGTATGGTATTATGTAATAAAGATGATGAGCTGATGAACATGTACACGGAGTGCCTTTTGTATCGAACGAGTAACAGCACTTCTTGCTTAGCTGAAATTAGGTTAGTCTGTAATGAACGCAAATCAGTAAGCGAGTAAAGTTTGACTTATATGTTTTGAAAGACACCAGTGAAGTGCCGCTTTCTCTACAACTTTTCCAGTTCAAGACGTCTCGATATTACTTCCAAGTATTTAGATGATGATGTAAGACGTCCCAAAAGGGGTAACCGAGTTAAATGCTCGAAGGGAACTCCGGGAACCCATTCTTTATATATAGTGAACAGAATGAGATGAGCGTCAAGAGGGTTAAACTGAAAGAGACTTAAAAATTTGGTCATCGTTTGGTTTACTCTTCTCATTACCAGGTGGACAGTAAAAAGGAATTTTGGACTCTTGGGATGACAAAAAGAGCCTTTCCCCGCATAGGTAGGCGTGACTCTCAAACGCTTTGCAGGGCCTTCATGAGACCATTGCTTGGGCAAGCTTATCAAGCGTATACATCGCCTTGGTTTAGGATATATTCCACGCTGAAAATTTCCAGTGAGTAGCCACCAGAATGGTCACTAGCTGACGACATTTTCTGTGAGTCATGTCTGGGAATTAGCTGACAGCAGTCAAGGAGGTCACGACAATAAGATCCACAGGCCTGGACTTCCGACCTTCCTTAGATAACAGTTGTTTTCTTCAAGTGTTTTAACCCTTGAAACGACCTTTCATTGGAGGTTTTAGCTGCTCTTCTAAGGACCTTTTCAAAGGGTCATTAGAGTACCACTTACCTAGGACAATGTTAGATCAACACTTTACTGTGTTCTTGGTTTCTTCCGTAACCTTCAAGAGCGGTGCGACTGTTTACAATAACTGCTTCTCAGGTAAACAGAAAATCGTGGAATACGGAAACAAACAAATTGACTTGATCCGGATGATTCCGACCTTCAGCCGCGCACCCTAATACGAATAATTAAAATCGATGAATTCTAACCACGAGCAGGATCGCATAGCTAATTCGCACGTGAGTAAGCTGAAAGGCATATATTGATTAGTTTCTACAAAGAAGGAAGATGTGGTCTTATCAGGTGTAAAGAGTAGAAACCCTAGCTCTCCGGAACCCAGTTACTTGGAACATCTTAAACTCACATCGAGGTAGACGAAACTAATATTTGACCACTTTAAAGTGAAAGGCATATTTGCATTGTTGAGAAGTCTAAGTGAAAAACTAGATACAATAAATGAACTGTCTAAAACTCCTAAGAACTCTAACAAAGACGACCCGACAGACAACGTTTTTTGAAATATACGTCACTGACATCAGGAAGAATCGAATTACCAGCACGTTTATAAAACACACCCAAGAACTTGAGTGAAAGAGTGTGAGTATTGAAGGTGTAAAATAAAGGGAAACAGCACTTTGAACTACAAGACTTGAAGCACATTGTCGACCAAACAATATAAGCAGTATTCACTTTTTAGGTTAGGAACAAGTTGAGGAAATTAACCAGCTGAACATTTTGTGGATAAAAGTGATTCATAAGGTGGACACAGCTATGACAACTCTGTTAGTAGTACAACAAACATTACAAGGAAGTTACGCGATAGTACAAAACATAGAAGACAAAAAAAGATGTGTACAGCTTACATGCACATTAAAAACGTGTCAATTAGCTGGGTTTTTCTGCATTTAGACGTGAGATACTCTCTAATATTTCAGAAGAGACCCAGTTTTGAAAAATTTGGGCCTCATTCGGATTCGAACCATTTCGTCTATCCTTTGCCGGACAGTTTGAAGGGTGAATTGCTTATTATGAAAAAGAAAGTTCCAAACTCTCAACCCACGTCTTTTCTCAACTGGCGGAGCGTTTGCGTGCATTGAACATACTGTTTCTTTCGCTGGTTTGCATCAAGCCAAAACCCGGATTAATCACTATTGGGGTGCTTCTAAATGAGCGAATAAGCCAAACTACTTATTAGTAATACAGTTTCAACTGTGCCAAATTACTTTTAACGCCCAAATTCGATTAACTCAGTGACTGACCTGCAGCAGCTGGGCACTAATCAATTCTTTCAAGTGATCATCCGATTTGACTTATTACTGTTTCTCATCTAGCTCCGTGAAAATAAAATGCATGATGATAATCTTCTGTTATTTTATCGAAAAATTAACGTTCTAATTTTCGACCTGTAGATAATTGGTGTACTTACAACGAATAAGTGCTGCACAACCTGAAAGAAAGTTTTAGATCACTGTCATTTTTTTCGTTTTAATGCCTTGGGAAACAAGCCGAAGTAGATAATTAAAATACTAATTTGCACCGAATCGTGAGCACACATATCAATGCACAAACAGTGTGAAAATTCTTAAAGTTCTTTTTAGAACACCACTGATTCCCTTAAGTTGACATTATAAACATGAACATTTCTGCACGCTTTCTTGATAAGTGAGAAATGATTCCCCTCGGTTTAGAGCTTCCTATAGCTGTCACAAATAACCAATTCGAGACCTTTCTTTTGCAATCCGAAATTGAATGCGCAACGATAACTTGTTGCAACTTTGACGTCGATTCTAACACGGGCATTTAGGGCAACAAAATTAGCACTATAGTTTGTCCAACCTGGAGTTGCCTGCTGAAACAATGAGTGGAGGTTTGTGTGTTATTGTTGTTACCATTTATGACAGTAGACTATTTATCAACTCGATGAGTCGCTTCTTCTATTTCGGAGAGCAGTTGGACCTGAATTCTGATTACCGCGGTTGGCTATCTTCTTTCTGCCATATGTGGAACTCCACAAACGTCACGTACAGTGGAAGTGGATACAGTTTTCCATCTGTTTTCCATCATCTCATCCGCTGCTCACAGTCGGTTAGCAGTTCAACACCCCTAAGGTTACTAGTGACTCAGGGTTACATTACCTAATTTAATAGTAGGTTTCCACTTGTTTACTATCCCCAATGAACACTGTGATTATCGTCAGCATTAATCAAAAGTGATTTTGCCTGGTACTCAAAGATAAAACCAGGCCTACCATTATCTCCCCAATCATCTGTACAAGTTTAATGTCACTGTTTCTCGAATGCGATATGATTCTCTCGAAGCGCGCTTTATTAGTGAAGCACAGCTTACTGTTAGCAAACTTCTACTGCATGATAACACGCGCGAACAGGGTGAGCGGGCAAGCAGGATATTACAGTAATAGCGAGTAGACAATATTTTGTGGCCTGAACACAGAATATCTTTGAAAATCCAACCAACAATTCGAAACGACAGATTTGGCAATAACCGTTTCTTAGTGACTGCACGCGTGACGTAGTACGATGAAATGGAACGGAGTATTTGTAACTGAGTAGATTATGTAATGACTATTTATCTGGTTGTTGATTTCGAGTTATAAACGGCAGAAATATGTCTTGTAGCAGTGCACATATTTTGTGATTTTGCTTTGGTTGCTGTTTCACTAGCACGCCGATGTTTGTTTGGAAAAGATCATTTGATCATTCGATTTAACATTCCTGAAAACACGTAAAGAGTTGGAAAGTTTTTAATATGAGGTTGTCTGTGCACCGGGTTCCACGGTCACATTGCCGATTGGAGATGGAAATTCTATCGATTACATTACATCCAGCTACCAGCAGCTTGCAAGATCAGCCTTAAAGCGACCTGAATATGTTTGCTTGTTTCTTTCTCAAATATTTGCCTACTATATATCGCTTGAAATGAGCCAGCTTGTTTCATTTCGTTTTAGTTAGTTTGTTTCAGAAAGGCTCCAGTTTCAATGTGTAGCCCTATTAAATTAAAAATTTAGTATATTGGATTTGTTTTTGGTATAGTTGTAGTGAAAACTAAGATGGCTGACCCGAAAATTTCCGTGAAATGCTGGTTTCGACGCGATTAATCTCTGTTTGAGCTTCCTAACCAGAAACTCAAGAGCTTTGATCCGAAAGGTTACAGCTCATGATATTATCTTTCAGTGGTCTCGCGACTGAAGGGCTGGAAGCTGCTAAGTGAGTTCATGGAACATGTTCATACTGCAAAAGTGAACAATCGTTTATGACATGTGTTGTGCATAGGTGCATAGGTGAACTTGTTTACAATTAAGCGAAGGGATTATAATTTGCAATTAATTTGGCACCTGCATACAAACGTGCGGAAACCGCTCTTATAACAGCGCACTTTTACAGCTTGTGTTGTCAAAAGTGGCTAGGCCTGATGATAAAAAGTTTTTAGATCTGACGGAAACCATTCACTCATGGAAAGTTACTCTGGGTCCTATATGCGATCAAGCACGTACAAACATTTTGAGGTTTCCCTACTTAACAAAGTTTGTCAGAAAACTCCTACCAAAAACCAGGTCGACGCAACAGTTCGTTTTGAAAACCAAACCGATTTATTGGAAATAATTAATTTTATCCATGGGTACGGTGAGAATTCAGGGAAAGAAATTTGAAAAAGACTGGACGAATTGTTTAATTTTTGTAGGTTTTGAAGTGGATCATACCTCACAGTGAATTTACGTCCCACGTAGACTTTTTGTCTTATTCAGGACTCTGATGTGATGCACCACACAGAAAAATTCTTGTCAGATGTTTGCAATACTGTTTTTACATTTCCCGCGATGATTCCGTTGACGGTGGCTCATAAGAATGCAGGATTTTTTTCGAGGAATACCAAATTAGAGTTCCGACTGGAGTTCGGCCAACTGAAGTCCGTTAACAACGAATCCCATAGCGCAGTCATTCAGAGGATCGCAAAGTTGACAGCATGATTGTCTAATTGAATTACTCCCGTTATACCTGCAACCGCTCACAGTTTTTTGAACCAACTTTCGTGATCATAAAAACTGGTTCAAATTGAAAATGTAAAACCCACCACAGAATACTTCCGAGTTCTGAAAAAGTCATGGTACACATTGATTATATCGTCAATTTCAATGAGCCTTCCAAAACAATAAGATCAAATCAGGATGGTAAACAAGTTTCCTGTGATTAAAGTGGATCGAACATCTGCCTATCACAAACTTGTCATAAAATGCACTGAACAGATACGGAATGAAACCTATCGGTTTAAATATGGGCGCCTTGGCCCGCAATACCTAATTATTAGTTGTGAGGTTGTTGTGAGCTTATCGTGCTAACCCTCTTTTTCTTTCGAAGTTCATCATTATTCGACCTGAAACTGTTGGAAAAGTAATTCACTCACATATTTCCTCCCAATTTATCGATAGGGTGTGTTCATTAGCAACTGCCTCATGCTATTTTATGATGGATAAGATTAATTCGGCGAGACACACTGTTTGCTGTCTGTTTCATACGATAAATTTACTAATTATAAATGAGTTGTATATAGTTGCGAATTTCGCGGATTGTCCCTTGCAGTAAGCACACGCTGTTAAGAAAATAATCTTTTAGTTAACATCAAGTTGAACCGCGCTTATATATGGTTGAAACCTCCACATTTCTATGAACATTTTAATCGGTCAAAACGAAACACAAGGCGACAGCTTCACTACTGGTTGAGTCCGCCAATAATGCGCATCTTTTCAGTGTCATGGTTTGAACTCCGGTCACGCTTTCATGTGGCAACCGTGTTAACCATTGTTTCACCGACCTCATCTTAAGCGTGACAGAATTATCATCTGTAAACTTCAAGCCAGATTAAGTGGTGAGTATTACATGGCTTGCCCGGTCGCCTCAAAAGGAAACACATTTACTGTTCTGTGAACTTCTGTTGCTGGCCCCATGACTGGAATTTCTCACTGAAACTAGAGAAGACGTAGTATTTACTCTGCTATATTCTCGTTTATTGTTGAGTGACAGGAAAGTTTGGTTTACATGAACTAAACGCGGCACAACAATTAATGCGGCCGTTGGAGTCCCATAAACGGATCAACTAACTCCTTTTAGAGAGAAGTACTGCGCTGTATATCCATAACACAGCTTGAATTAAAACTCCAGTCAGCCCTGCTGGTAATTGGACCATATAATCCGGGCGTATGAATATTATATTATGACATGTGCACACTTAAACTCTTTCGGCTATGAGCGATAATCTGTTTGCGTAAACATCTTGAAACCAGGTGGACTTATCGCCTGTGATGCCATTTATAAAGTTCCTCAGTTATGGCTTTTGAACCAGATTTCAGTAATCTTGCCACATCATCCTGCAGCAGGGTACTAAAGTGTCTATTTGGAGGAGGAAGCTGCGAAGAAATGTGGGTCTTGGTGAACATGACATAATATGGAGTGCTTCAACCCCTTATCCTACTTATCTTAGTTGATAGGTTGCGTTGTGCGTCAAAAATAATGAGTTATCCACTGAAATGTTACGCATACCAATTCGTTAACAGAGGAAAACCAGTTGGCTCTCACTAGCTTGCGCAGTCAGAGTTTACAAGTTACCACGAGAACCGTCACTGGGAAAGAACTCACTTTGGTATGGAGATAAACGAATCATTCCATTTATTTGAATCTACCCTCCTTCAAGTAAAGCATGCGCTTCCTGAATCCCGACCAGCCCATAAATGATAAAACTTTATCAAAAAATTAGTGTTTTGATCACAATTTTCTGTTATCTCTACGCCCTGCTTTCAGCACGTCGGAAATGTGGATGACAACCGTTATAAATAAAATAATTAAACAGTATACAAATCAAGAACATGCAGCAATATAAGCTCCGCGAGGAAAAGCTCCATTGTGCTTCGAATAAAAACGACCGGTTTGAAATAATACAATATTTTTGGATAGACGAACACGTTACTTGTTCATAGGTTGGACAAGCAAGGGGTTCAGTCTTCAAGTATGCTAGATTTGTGGATGGTCTGAGAGAAAGGCGTCAGTCATTACCCTCTAGATGACATATTCGTTTTGCTAACATGTAATCTAGTGAAAACAAACAGGTGGATTCAACGTGCAAGTTCTAGTTGACCTGCTACAAATAGTCGGGCAGCTAGTAAGAAAGCTTACGGTGAATGTCTGGACGATTGAACCGGTATGGCTTATGTTAATTACTTATTGGAACATAACTGAGGCACGGATTGCACTGAAAGCATCTTTATCACCATTTATTGTTTTACTATTCAATTTTATAGAGTTGCAGAACCGCGAAGCTCCTTCAAATAGAGATGCTTCATGTCACTTCTGTTTTTCTCCAAGAAGTAACACAAATTTTTTGATGTTTTACCGTGTAAACAGTTATGTTACGCATTCAGTTAAACGGTCGATATATATGTTAACGCGGGTTTATTCGCCTTTTTTCTCACCTTAAGTTCACCAAACTAATTAGGTTTGATGAAGTTTGAATGATACTCAACAGTTAGTATTCGTGAGTTTTTGGAGTTGTAATGGGGTGAAAAACGTCAAGAGCTTTTTACGTTCTTGCCGTCTGCTTAGTCAAACAACAAAATTGGTTGTAGATTTCATAGAAGCAGAAGAAAAGGATTTGGGTGTGAGTCAAGAATGGGAAAGAAAACCGAGACATGGAACAAACAGCCAGCGCAGAGTCAACTTGAGGCAGCACACTTTGGCCGCCGACGACAAGCACATCTGAAACAGTTCATTCCCTTCAGAAGTTTGAACAAAACTGTTAGAACACGGAAACCGGTAGATGCAAGCATTTCGTATTGACTCGTCAGTACCAAATTTGCAATAACATGAAACGGGTTTTTATATCGAGCAGTTAGGGAGCAGGGTTGATAGTCAATCGGTGGTTTAGGGAAAGTCACTACGTCCAGGGAAGGGTCAAGTTTACGAGCAATTGTTTCTGAACACACAAGGTCAGCTTCAGTGGACTGATTGCGACCGCCTCAGCAAACCACACAATTCTGTAAGGCGATCACCGATCGTACGAAGAGAACCTACATCAACCGTTTGCAGAAGTCACGTAAGAAGTCTGCTGAAGAACCAGTTCCACTGGATCCCAGTAAGTATGCATTGAACTGTTCTTGAGTACATTTAAATTCTATGCAATTAGAAGCCTTAGCTTTGGGTCTAGATTATAAAATACCATCATACAGGCCTAATCGTATTTACATTGAAGCTCAATTTGAGAGCTTAATTGATCAATTATCAGACCTTCAGTCAACTACTGCTGACAACCTAGGCTGGCTTAAGACCAAACTGACTGATATAGCTAACGGGTTTATCATGACCCCAATCAACGGCCGGTGTGCTATCACAAGGCAACACCTGCAATCACTGAAAGAACTTAAATCAAAAAATCTAGTAATACTTAAGCCAGACAAAGGCTCTGGGACAGTCATTTTAGACAGGGACGCATATGTACAGAAGATGTTGTCAATACTAGAGGACCGAACGAAGTTTCAGCAAATAGACACCGTAGACAACGTCAATGAAATAGAAGGTCGCATAGCACGGCATCTCGAACTCCTCTTACAGCTGCGCTTAATCGATGACAGGACTTACAAAGCTCTTAAACCATGTGGGTCGTCGACACCTCAGCTCTACGGCCTCCCTAAAACACACAAATCTGGGATGCCTCTTAGGCCTATCCTGGCAATGACCAATTCTCCGTACCATAAATTGGCACGTTGGTTAGTCGCAATCCTAACTCCATTGAAACAAAAGTTTCAAACACATTCTATTAAAGATTCTTTTGAATTGATCAGTGACTTAGAAAACATCAATCTTGCTAATGAGTTGATGTGTTCCATAGACGTTCAGTCACTATTCACGAATGTCCCGTTACACGAGACAATCGATTTTATTGGTGAGCTCGTTGAAATGAGCCACATTACTCTGCCTCTACCTAATGATATTCTGAGGGAAGCATTATTGTTATGTACTGAAAACATCAGCTTCCGTTTTCTTGATCGGTGCTACCGCCAAATAGACGGGGTAGCCATGGGAAGTCCATTAGGGCCCATCCTGGCAGACTTTTTCATGTTAAAGATTGAGCGGGAGTTAGCCACAGACATAGCGGGTCTGTCATATTACAAACGCTACGTCGATGATACACTAGCGTTCAGTCGGTCCAAGCAGGCAATAGATAACCTAGTGCAGCGCCTAAATAGTTGTCATCCCAACCTGAAAGTAACATGTGAATTTGAGACCGACAACTGTTTGCCGTTTCTAGACATACTCATTAGTCGCCGGGAGGATGGCTCTATCAAAAGAGCCGTCTATAGGAAATCCACGTGGTCGGGTCAATACCTGAACTTCGGTAGTTTCACACCGGTCCATCACAAACGCGCACTGGTGAATACACTATTCACACGAGCAAGACGAATATGTACACAGGACAGTCTTGCGAAGGAATTAGACTTGATCACATCTATACTACAATCTAACGGGTATCCAAAAAGGTTCATAGAAAGGCATAGTAGACCGAAACCACCTTCCGAACAGGTGGCCACAGTTAGAAAAAAGAAGGTTTATATAGAATTGCCTTTTAAAGGTGATTATAGCATGCATCAGACAACCCAAAGACTAGTGAATTCGATTAAACGAACATTTAACGCAGCGGAACTCTGTGTATTAGCCCGGACCCAGAAACTGCCTGTCCCTTCAATCAAAGGAGATCAGCCTGTCGGTGCCACCTCACATTGTGTCTACCAATTTACATGTAACTGCAAAGAAAGTTACATAGGCAGAACCGAGAGGTGCTTGATCTCCAGAGTGAAGGAACATTTGCCTAAGTGGGTGCAGAGCTCTGTATTACAGAAGAACGACAGTGTTGTTGAAACACGCAAGCAACCGGCGTCCGCAGTCGCAAGACACGTCCTGACCACTGGTCACGTTATCGACCCAATGTGTGCATTCAGAATCCTATTACGTCACTCCAATCCAAGATTCTTGCGGTTTGCTGAGGCGGTCGCAATCAATCGACTGAAGCCGACCTTGTGTGTTCAGAAACAATTGCTCGTAAACTTGACCCTTCCCTGGACGTAGTGACCTTTCCTAAACCACCGATTGACTATCAACCCTGCTCCCTAACTGCTCGATATAAAAAACCCGTTTCATGTTATTGCAAATTTGGTACTGACGAGTCAATACGAAATGCTTGCATCTACCAGTTTTTGTGTTACGACAAGCACATCGTCAGACAAGTGATAGAAAAACAGGCAAACAGACACACATTTATTGATCTACGGAAGCTCTTTCGGAAGGCGGGGAAGAGAAGTGTAACACAGTTTAGCTCTTGGTTGTTTAGTTATCTGTTAGAACGTCAAGCATATGGAGTAAGTTAGGCGTGACCGCTAGGTCAAATTACACGCCACAAAACCTTGGATATGTTTTAGCCTCATGGAAGCCTACATAACTGAAGCTGAATTTGATTGAAGTGACCTGTAGGTTCTTCATTTCCGGTTTATCGAAGGAGGTTTGTTAATCCGTTGGCAGCTGAGTGGGCAAGGACATCTGTCAGAATTACATGGTCGTCCCAATAAATTTATGCAGATTACGATTTAAAAGCCACATAAATAAGCAGGTGATCATCTGTAGTGTAATGATTCTAAGAAAAACATCAGGTCTACTTTTCGTGCACGATTATCCTAGAATCAAGGGTTGATTTGGACTTGGGAAGAAAGACCGAGCAAACTCCAACGGAAAGACGATCGTTAACAGTCAGGGACACCTTCCGATGGATTGTACAAAAGAAGGAATTAATCTAACAGCATGCTGAACACTTTTAAAGAGCAGAATTCCAGTGAAAGTGAATTATTGCACCAGCTAGAACCCAAAAGAAGAATTCTTTAGCATTTGCACCGAGTTGAAACTGCGTACCTCCAGAAGGATGTGTATTTTGTGTGATCAGATTCTGTGTCAAATGGATTCAGGTAACCAGATCCTATAGTTTGATAGGCGAGCCTTGATTGCTGTGAACAGATAATGAAGTTTCCTTTCGTAAACTAGATTGAACTTGTCCAAGGAGGGAGTGACAGAACTACCGACATTCGTTTTAACTGGTCACCGTCAGGATAGAATCGAATGACGCTCCAGATGTTCCAAAACATCAAGTAATATGCAAGTGTAAATACGTTTAGGCTCAAATCTACCGGAAACGCATGGGGTTTAAAAAATTGAAACGTACACATTTCTGTGATTAAAGAATATACTCTAGAGAGCACAGTTCACCCAATATCTATCACCCAACGTCCGAAATAGAACAGATTATCTTCCAAATGAGCTTTGTTCTCAAATGGAACAGCCTTGTTGAAATCCAAGTGCACCATCTGACCTTCATATAAATTGGACATGATTATTCAATTCAACTTTGTAAGTAAAAGTGTGAACACGCCGCCAAACTTGCAAAGGCTATCTGAGGAAATATGAGAACGTTGAGTTTCAACCACGAAGAATACCTTACGTGTATGAAGTTACTGACGAAAGGCTTGGGCCGTGTGTAGAACCTTTCGAATAAACCGGTGATTTTACCGTTCGGTTCGGGGGCGTTTCGTTAGATCACAACAGTGGCCCTAAAGCATAGCGTCAATCCTGATTGAGATTATTCATTTTCCATGAAAAAACGTGTGAGGTGAGTCTTACAGTCAGGCTCGATGCCAGACGAAGTTGAATCCAGTATTTGGGTGGTGTTCAAAGTGACATATTTAAAGAACTCTCTGCCGATTGTGCTGCAACAAAGACGAACACTTTTATTACGCTTTGCGGTCAACTTTTTCTGTGCATTGTATTCTAGTACACATTGCAATGTATGTAGATTTGCAGAGTGAATAAGCCTGGGTGTTAAGTGATGAACAATTATTAAATTTCCGAGCTCTCCTCAAGAACCCACTAACCTCTTTAGCTTCAACGTGAAATGTGTAACGGAACATTCAAAGGAGCCTGTTCTGATTTGTTGAGAGCTGCATGAACAACCGAAAGTTTTCTTTCTACATCTATTTTTTCAACGGTAGTTGTGATGATTTTCTGGATTCCTGACTTTTTCAAACTTCATCGACATCGACTAAGACGGATACACCGCCACCAAAAATTTAAAATAGAATATCGTGTCTTGGGCAAAACGTCAGACTGTTTCGCGTTTTGTAGGAGTCCAGTGTTTTGTTGATACTTCGTTAACTTTATCTTGATTTATGGAATGTTTGTTGACATAAATGTTGTGCAGAGCAGAAAATGATCAACAGCTACATGTTTCGGATAAAACATTATTCACATCCAATGGCATTCACCTCACACAAATAGACTATGCGGCCAGCCTCTTTCAACAAGGTGCTCTAGACTCAAATCTTACACCTACTAAAGCCCGTTAGTATTACGTATCCAAACCACGGCCTGGGTTCAAACTGTGGCCACAGTTTCACCAGGCAACCCTATTGGCCACTGTGACACTGATTTCACATACAAACTTACGCCGGTAATTTGGTGCTGACCATTTTGTACTGATAGCAGCAGTCAGGGAGTAGCTAAGCTTATTCATTCACGTGAGCTGCAGCTCCTTAAACCATGAAACATTCTGGATAATACTCTTGAATAAGATTTTAGACAACAGTTTGCATTCTTCTTTCGCCCCGTTTGCGTAAGAAGAAGCGCCTTAAATTTATGTCAGGGGCACAAGAAACTCAGAAGTTGGCTCCAAGTGGTGGTGCGAAGAAGAAATGCAATATTGAAGTTCTGTGACTTATTTGTTCCCAAACAATCAGCGTTTACTTAAAAACGCTGCTGGTCAGCGAACCAAAAAATCAGCCTTAATCAACAGCCGCTTGATGAGAATAAGGTTGCTTTACGATATACGACCGGTTAGCTTTCTTACTAAGAAACGAGGAGGTGGTCAAATCTCAACTGGAATCAAAGGTATCGTTAGGCACAATATTAGGAAATTCGGTAGAAAAGCTTCCGAACGAAAAATCATCAGATTTCCATAACGGCGGTGATAACATGCCCAGGGTCTCTCAAGCATTCTTTGCAGTAGGTATATGAAAGCTCAAACGACTCATACTGTTCGTTAAATCCCTAAACTGGTGGTCACAACGAGTGTGTTCTAAATCGACCATCTGAACACCTTTTCTCAAGAATTATGGACAGCCCAATCACTATCCAACTGCAGGCTTGTCTTGCTGCACCTCACAGTAACAAATGTTTTTCAAGATGGGAAACACTGATCTAGGGCTTCCGAGAGATTTAAGCCGATTTGTCCGGATTTACTTGAAAAATTTTAGGGAATTAACTGTATAATGTTGTGCATGGACTTGCACCGGCTTATTTTGGATGGCACCTTAATTTCCTAACCACTAGATTGCCTTAAGTGTCGACCTTCCACTGGCAGTTCACAATTAGTCATGTGACTGTCGTCAATAGCTTGAACAACACAATTAGAATACGGAAACAGAGTTTCAACAAATAGACAGAGTGGACCATGCCATCGAAATAAAAGCCATATAGGACATCTGAAACCGTTTTTACAATCACGTCTCACTGGTGAGGCAACATATGAATCTCCTCAACTATGCGGATCGTCAATAACTCACCTCTACCACCTGCAGAAGAAGTGCAAGTCTGGGATGCTGTATTGGTCAATTTTAGTAACGACAAACTATACCAATTAGGCTGTTTTAAACTGTTTTCTTCAAGCTTCTGATGGAAACTGATTGCTTCAACCAGTTAATGCTACTGTCAAAATGAAGGCGCTTTAACAAGGTTTTTACAATTTGGGTCCCAATCAACGCAACCAAGTGGAGGGTGATGCCTCTCAGTCACTTAGTGCATACAATCTAATTGTAAATGGTATAGGACCAATTCCTCATGTTACCACGACATAACTAATTTGAAAGCGTCGGGACATGTCCCAACTACTTCATAGTAAAATCTCAGACCGAAACGACAGTCCATGTTCTATTTGAGTTATTTATAATGTTTGATTTTTGAGCATTTTTGTCTGAATTTGGCTTATTAAGACGTGTTCGTTTTAGTTTAAGCTATCAAGGTTGCATAGAGACCGTGCGCTTCTGCCAAGTTTCCAACATTAAAAGTATACTCAATTTGTTGTCACTTGTCGTGTAAGTGTAATCCGTCTAGGACCTTGAGACGATGAACGTTTAAGTAAGTGACCGTGGTAAATGTGGTAGACTAAGGATGGCGACAGAAACACCACAAAAGCGAGGTATCATCATGTCCAGCCTGTTTTGGTAACGATGTGTAGCTTATTAAGAGAATGTTATGAGTAAGAGTCATTTCAAGATACATTTTTATTTCAACCTATCGAATGTAATATCAGTCAATATGACCAAGTTTGGCCGAAATTCGTGCACCTGAGGTCACTCACGGAAAGTCTAATGCACACTGAGTTGTCAGAACCGCAGGCAGGATATACAATAAGAAAAAAAGCTTAATTAGACAATTTACTGTACACTTATCAAACTGGTTGTCACACTCACCGACACAGTGGAGTAGACTAGCACGGCAGCAAACAAGAGAACCGGAATCGTCGGTCGGTGAATATTTCCATCCAACGTATCCTTATGTTAATCAAGATGATTCATTTATCCTGCCAAAATGTAACAACTGTCCGAATTTGTTTGTCAGTAAGAAAGAGCAAATGCTGAGAAGAACATTCAAAGTATAGTAGTTCAGCTATAGAACATTAGTCTGGATGAAAGGTGACTCCAAAGAATGTGCACTTCGCTATGATTACCAGTAAGTGGCTCAGTAAGATAAGAAATTTAATGGGTCTTTTGATTTCAGGAACATGGACAATCAAAACACGTACCTGTAATGAGATGTTCAAAATGATCTTGTTCAAAATGAGGGGTTTTCTATCTTTCGCGCGGATCGTCAAACATGTTATCAAAATTGCGATGATGTTACAACCAACGTGACGCACACCCGATAGCGATCACTGCTTGTAATATGTAAATGGTCACCGCAGTAAATATAACACGCCATGCTATGGAATTCGTACGCGGGTATTTGGCTTGACATAACTCTACCTTGACTTGTCATAGTTTTCCAACCCCTTGTGTAATACCTTGGGTGAAAACCTCTATTAGTTGACCTTTTTCTACCGCTGTTCTGTAAACTGCTGGTATTTCTGCTGTCAATTTTTCGGTTGATTTTAACGAATGTGATCCCTGGTTAGGTGCAACATACGATCTATAGAATAGTTTCCTTTCCCACCAAAATTCAAGTACACTTTGAGCTGACTTTCGTAAATGAGTCACAAAAACCTCCTGTTCGCAAACGATCGTACATAGTTAACACTGACCGTGTGGTTGTTAAGATTTCTTCTGATATTTTCAGTAAAACCTATCATGGGGACGTAATTGACTGCTGTGATCACACACTAAAGCAATGGCAGTTTGCATGAACACTCTGACTGACTACGGGGCAAAACCGTTCTTACAACAGGCACCAGTTTTACGTTCCTCCTGAACATACTGTTTATTAATATTAACTGACATGTTGTTTCAACACTTGTTTTGGTGCTTGTTACTCATGGACTACTTCATATTACATACTGACCATTTCACACTTTTTCTTCTGTACAGGCTTCTTCCTAAAAAAATGTTGGATTGTACAGATGATGTCGTCTTCGGCCTTGGACATGCAAAAATACCACCATTCACCCTCTCATAGAATGATCTTACACAATAGGCTAGTTGATTTAACGCTCCATCTCAGTCGCTTAGTACCTTACAATTCATCTCTCTCATGTTCTGTTCTCACTGAAGCGTTGTATCGGCAGCTTTCTGAGTATCCCCTTCGAATGGGACCTCAAAATAATTTTATTCCTAGTTCTCAACCTATCAAATGTCAACTTGTTATGCTGAACCATAAAGTTATACGTTTATAGAGTTGTGAGACAAGCAGTACTCCTACTAGAGTATTATGACCCACATCGCATGTTTTACATACAAAGTCGTTTTTAGCACAGAATGAATACACAAGTGCTCCCACTTTGATTGAAAGTTTCATCAGTCTTCTTTCTCCGTCTCTGGCAAATGAATCTAAAATTGATTCGTCCCTTCCAAAAGGTATTTGTTTAACAGCAACAGTATGTCTTCCTACACTCACAAAGAAATTGTGCTCATTCAATCCTGTGAAACAGGTAGTTTGCTTGTCACTTAAACGTCGCTCCGTTTTCACCATTCTTCGTCCTCATTTTGTCAAATGTACCCTCTAATACTCAGCTACTTCTCTTGTGAAATACACTGGTAGACATGCAATTTCGCAAAAGGGTTTACTGTAAAATTGAGAGTACAATCCTAATAACTATTATACCCCTGGAACTTGTGGTTCTGGAGAATGTGAATCATAACCACCGAAGGCTTATTAAAAAGCTTCTCGGGGTGAATTGGCTTGGGGCTGCATGGATAAAAACTGACCAATACATTTCCAGCTCAACTGTTATGCATACACCAATGGCTCCTTTTGACGAATACATGTATACATATATGTCGATTGTTTTGCTTTTCTGTGAGGTGCATTTTCATAATAGTTTAACAGATGGCAGTTTTGGCAATTGACCAATGTTAAAGAAGGAAATTGTAAGTGTGTAACACGTACATTTTTACCTTGTCCCCGTAAAATTGTCATTGCGCTGAAGTTGGAAAACCCCCGCATGTTCCCTTTTCGACTGCGTCCTCAGCCAATGATACCGAGCAAACAGATGAATTGTTTATCATTGAAGATTGACTGGAGGTTTCGCATTTTCATAAAACGTTCGACCATCTCTTGTCGGAAGGAAGCTCTACACTCCAGTATTTCTCTTCCTTAATTTAGCCAGTGATGTATATCCCTACCCACTGACTTACTGGTACACATTTTTAAAATATATGTCCCTATGGAGTGAATTTTCCATATAAACACTCCATAATTTTCCCTTATTCTTCCTCATGCCTGATGAGCACAATAAGGTTTCTGAAATGCTAGCAATGATTATCAGTAATACTTCTTACGTCGCCAACCAGCATACTGTTAATTCCAATTTAAGACTGATTTATACCAGATGAAGAAGTTCCGGCATTTCCTCCCAACGAGCTTACATATTCGCTTGTGCCTCTGCAACTGATTTTGATCACACTTAGAGGGACTTGTCGAAATTCCGCTGCGTAATCCACTTTTGTGCACTCAAGAAAAACTTGTTCAGACTACGCACATCATTTCTCACGCTTTCATCGGAGTCAAGCTTATTAAATGATTTTCATTGTGCTATTTCCCTTTGCAACCCCGATGTAGTAGGATTTTGAGCAGACCGAACATTTGCCTTAATCATACTGACATTAACAGCGATGTTTAACAAAAATGCTGTGTAATTAACCATATAAGGAATAACAACTTGGCTTGATGCATCATGATTTTCCTGGCTTACTTGTCACATATAAGCCTAACATTGGCAAAAGTAATTTCATACAAACTTATTATTGAAATGAGTAGTTATATATCATAACTTAATAACGCTAATAAGGATGTTCTTATGAAGCATAAATAGCGGTGTGCCGAATATAAGTGACCAAAAAAATCAGATGACAAAATGTTCGGGCTCAATCCCCAGAACAGTGGAAAATTGCAGATTTTGACGGAGGAAAGGGTTGGTGTGACGATAGTCCTTGGTTTGTAGTTCGATAGTTAGATGATGCTAAACGCGATAAATGTTTGCTAGACACGCTTCTTTCCGCTGAGCGGTGATTCCTTTTTACGCGTCACTTAGAATTGTGCGACGAAACCTGAGCATTTGCTATGTCGGTGTCTGTGACCAAGAGCTATGTCAAACATGGCAACGACACTAACGGTGCTGACACTTTTAGTACCGCAGATCATGTGGGACGCTGACGGCCAGATATGTCGGACGTCGACTGTCAGACGCTGTGCCGTATCTTGATCGAATAAACATGGCCACCCTAACAGTTCCTGTTGTCTTCTCAAATGTTGGTCAAAAGGTTATCCATGTTGAGACACGTTGCTAACGGGATACGGCATGGTGAAGAGGCAATTGTCCTGACTGCATATTTGACCGGTTAAACAAGATAGTTAAGAAACATAAATCAATAACCGCATTGAAATTGTGGTAATAGGTTCATCATGATGGTTCAGTTGACCGGAGAGCGACTTAACAGTAGATGAGTTGAGACATGTCAGCAATCTGGTCAATCAAGATAGCTATACATACAAGAACTAGTAGAATGTTTCTCAACTGACCCTGACGACTACATTAGAACAGATTGATTTCAAGACAAAAAGGAAATGACACTGGGCGTTTTTGACGTGCGGCACAACACTGACTAAGTCTAGGTAATTGGCATGTTTCCGTCAAAACCCTGAATTGTTATGGTGAGGTAGCTCAATTAAAAGTTAATGGGGTGAACTTTATTTGCTATCTCTAAAATGTGGTTCACGCAAGATGTTATGTCCACTGTTTGGTTGTTTGTTTAACGGTTGAAGTCAAATATCTTGGAAGGTGTACGACTCTTCTTCGACATAGGCGCTGATCGGTTCTTCTGAACTAGTTGGTACTGACGCTGTTGGTGATGAAACTGTGTCGTTATATATATGTATAGTTAGCAGATTACAGAAAGTTGGAGTATTACAACATCAATGCTGTGAATTTCAGGTACTACACGAATGGAGAAGACCAGTACATATGATGTTGTGCCTATACCTTTTTCAGTCTAGGATCTATTGATATCATCTCGTGTGCGCCCACGTCAAGATAAAATGCCACAGGTAAGTAGGTCCAGGAGAGCTGACTTCGTATGCTCTCTGCACCCGCAGGACCACCTCCTTTTGTTATGCGGGATCGATTCAGTTTCTGTTTCTCAGCCTATCCATGTGAACGTCAGCCTTGACCTCCTGTTCTTTGTAAGAACCCACTTAACCCCTCTGGAACATTTCAAACTGGAAAACCTACAGAATATCGTGCACACTTGATAACAACTTTTTTTAAAATTTAAAGAGAACCTTCAAACTAGTCCTTATCAAAGCTTGCTCGTATTTTCCTTTTATTGAAAAACGGTTTGGGACATCCCTCTTTTATAGCTCTCTGTTCCTGATCGCTGTCAAAGATAATTAGACCATATTGAAAGTTTGGAACGGAATAAATGGCTATATTAGTGAATGAAGCAGTAAATATTTAATAGTTTAAGATGTTTAGATGAGACCCAACTGTGAAAAGTCAGGGCTTCGGCTGGATTCGAACCAGCGACAGACACAGCATGCCTCAACGCGGCAAGCGCTCNCAAATCTGCTACACTACTTGTTAGTTTAAGATGTCTCGGTATCAGCCTAAGATCTCTCAGGTAACTGGGTGCAGACAAACAAATTGTGGTTGCCGTCTGCACCTGCCAGGACTGCGTCTCCTCACTGCGTAACAGCCAAACAGTCCCTGTGCACATTAGCAGTGCGATTCTGTTCACCACTGAAACCAAGCTACCTCTTATGTAAAATTTCGAAATGATAGTGATACACGTAAAGGTGTTGACGAGTTACCACGAACTGGAAACAGTTTAGTACTACCAATTTAGATTAGTAGTGTATTTTGTTTTGACGTTTTTAACAGTATGGGCTCGCGCACCCGAAATTGATCTTGGTCGCTACTAACTAGCACATACTCTTCCTGCCATTACTTTGCATTCAGCTGAGAGTAAAAGTATCTTGTTATTTTGTCGGTCTCCTGATGACATGTTACTATATGCATGCTGACCAAAGACGCACTGCTGATGCAATTTAACGTGACCGGTAACAGCGCCACTTCCAAACTGTCTGAAATACATTTTGAATGAAAAGTCGATATCAAACATCGATTGAATTCAATTCATTTCTCTGATCGCTATGAACGGTTTGTTCCAAAGATAACTACTCAATAACCTATGTAAAATCAATACATATTTAATGTTTTGTGTTTTACATCTGACAATCAAATGAAGAGATCAAATTGTGTTTACATCAGTGGTTTCCTTCGAACTGTTATACGTTTAGTTTTTTATACGGATATAATGAGCTGAAAGTACACATTGTTTACGTACACAGGTACAGAAATAAAGTATTTAGAGTTGGGCCGTGCAGAGCGCAGATATTTTTCGAGTTCATTAGCAGCTGTTTGTTGATTACAATGCTGGTAGAACAGACACAAAGGAACTGATGATTCCAACAAGACTGAATGAAGTATTCAAAGAGTTGTTGGACTAGAAACAAGTGTGTGTGTGTATTGGACTAGCATGATTAGAGTTTGTGCAAAAGTTCATCGCTGATTGTTGAGTGCTTACAACAGAAATAACGGTCCATAAAACCTTTTGTAAGTTTGCCAGAAGACAAAAACAGAGCAATATGGAATCAATAATAAATGATAGTGTTAAAAATATTTCCCGTCAAATGTGAAGGATTATAAAAAGTCTTGCAAACCTGAAAGGACAGAGAGAAGGAGAGAGAGCAAACATGAGTGAGTTTATTTGCTATGAACTTGCTATCCTAGGTTGAAAGATGATGTGATGTCATAATAATCAACCGTGGAAGTTTTGACAGCAAGTGAAACTAATTGAGTATAGCAGAGTAACCATCAGGGTAACGACAGTGTCGGTCAACTCCTGCCATTTGGGTACCTCGGTTGTAAGTATCAAACAAAAAAAGACGTCCGGAATTGTTACGCAGCGCTGTGAAAATGCAACAAATCTTCATAGTTTGTTCTGCTTTTTGGTTTCACACAATATGAAGTTGAAGTACTGATCTGTAGCTGAGTAGATTCGTCTGTTTACGATAAACAAAACGGCAAGAAATCGAGTACTGGCAGTATTTGAACTAGTGACAAAGGCTACAAACATACACGAAGTAGAGCTTTAATGGTGAGCTTACAGACTTCCATTAACAACTCGGAAGTGTGGCGTTTTAACTGGGCTGACCAACAGTCCTATAACGCCTAATAGGGTACACTAGTGACATCATATGACAACGTGTAATGAGAATGGTTCTCAGTTAGTTGACGCTTAAATCTCCATATGAACTAACTTCTGGTACCCGCAGCATTTTGTATACATCACCATGCCTCTTGGAAAATTAACAGAGAAAAGTGCCGGATTATATCAATTGGTACAATCTTTGCTTATAACCAGAAGGGGAATAACACCAGTACGTCACTTAAGTACTGGATACACATGAATTTAAAAAAGGGTCACAAAATGTTCTAGTTTACCAAAATACCAAAAATAAGGCAAGGGTGTTCTATATTTTCGTAAACCACCGACTAAACCGGCGCAAACCTTAGAATTACAGTTGGAGAACGAGTTGGTTTACTAGTTCGTAGCATTGAAGGTTTGGGTGTCCAGTTTATTTCAAAACTGAATACGACCCACACTTAATCACAGCGTTCGCATTCAGATAAGCATTTCCGCTGGCTCACTTCGAAAGAAAGCACTACACTCTAATTTGGCCCTCATTAATGCTCATCAGTGAGGCATATTCTTGTCTGGATCGGAGTTTCCACTCTGACCGTCTTGCTTGTGAGACTAGCGTGTTAAACACAATGCGGGCAACCTCACAATAAGCAAAACCGGATAATCAACTCCAAAAGCTCAATCACAACATTGTACGAATAGTGTTCAGCTTACCCGATTACTTCAAATGCAGACTGTACATAATCGCTTAAATCTATCCAACCGATAAACATGTGATCAGGACTTCTCAGTTAGGTTGAAGTTACTCTCTTAATTAAACCGGCTAAGCATGGCCGGAGTCAGTAGAGAAGGTAAGGGGACCCAGCCATTAATTTGCAGTTGGTTTGTTGGCTATGGCTGGAAAAGACTTGGATTTGAAAATCTTGTCATCAGGACTGCCGTAACTCGTTCGCTTGTCCTACGACCACGTAAACAGATAATAAAATAACGGTCAGTGAGACGATGTATAACGGAACGGTAGTCAACGGTAACGAACAACGGACTACGGAATGTGCACGACTAGTTTGAAACATCCCGGCCAGCCCAACTACCCGAGGCTAACACATAAACACAGAGAGAAGACTGGCCTCCGGACAGAGCCTCTTTATGTCACTCAATCCGGAGACAACACGGTCACAAACCAGATCAGATTTAAAGGGTTTGTGACCAATCAGAAGGTTAAATCAAAGGTGGACCAAATGATGAGCCAAACAGTACAGTGATGCACGTAGGCGGAATGTAGGCATGTGAGCGTTGAAGCGCATAGGTGGGGTGCCAGAAATTTGGCACAAGGATTGAAGACGAAGTGGCGCATGACCGTGCCAACTATGTAGGTCACTCGTCAGTGTACTTTGTTAGCCTTTGCCGCAAAATATTTTCGGGGAACTGGCTACTTCCCCGACAAGGACCGTGCACCCGTTTGCAATTATGACGGAGTCAGAAAACGTTGTGTTGTATTCCCGTTTCACTCAAGACTGCTCGTAACGTGGACGTGGGTATCAGGACCCAGTGGTTTTTGGCCCAACAGTGCCTTCAGGCGATAGCCGTGCAAACCGTGAGAAAATGAGTGTATGTGTTTAACGTTCCTGATATGATTTCAGTCATATAAGCACGTCAGTCCTACGTCTGATAATAATTGCATGGGCTAAGACCATGGTCGCTTGGTAAATAATCCACTCCTCTCTTCAGAAACTTGGGTGTCTGCCGTTTTCTACCCACTTGTTTCTCCAGCTTTGTTGATGTACTGTGTGATGAATAGTTTGTCTGTTCTTTTCGGAGTCCAATCTGAATTTTGTTTTCATGATTGTCTCCTCTAGAGTACACTAGCATACACTCTTATGATGAAATGCTTCCCGCATTACGTTTTACATATCTTACTTCCCAGTTTAGATCTTGTCATTGCAGTCTGTCCATCTGTTTAGTCTCCAAGAGATAAGGGTTTCCTTTTCGTGCCAACCAATCAATTGGCTAATCAGCAATGGCCACCTGGACACAAAGGCCTCACTCACACACCTACCGGTCCAATTCTTTCGGGTTTACACTGGATGTGTGGTGTGTGAATGGGACCGCAAGTGGTGTTAGCGCAGTTACTAGGGCATGCTAATCCGAGTAGGATGCCACCAACCGTGTGTAAAGTTAGACGAAAATGTCACTAGCTAGCCTCCAGAATGGTGTCGGGGTAAAACGACTAAATACAACTGTCTATTCAGGTCAGATTGTCGTCTGAAATCTGGTGTAAAAGGTTGTAAACATCGAACTGTGAAAACAAATTTGATGACGTCTCGGTAGAATGGACCCGGATAAAAAACGCGGATCCCAAACCAAAGGGCCTACTCAAAGAGCAGGTCTCCTAGCTCAGTAAGATTAGCGAGCCATATTGCTGCAACCAGAAGCAGACTACCTGGCATGGAAATGTGGGCGCATTTCATCACAACTAGCTTGGCAACATCATACCAGTGTTCTGGACACTATAATCTGGCTGCCGGCAAGCGTCTCCGTACATCAACGAAATGAGGGCAGCACTATGCTTGAAATTAGGATGCAGTGATGAGTGCAGACGGACAGTGTGAAAATGCAACATTTCTTCAATAGCTTACAGTATCACGAAAATTTTTCCGTCATTCGACGAATACTACAATGCCACATTCATGAGTGATACAGATTTACGGACTACTAGCTGACTGATCGAAAGCTAACATTTCTTCTGTGGAATCCAAGGCGTGTCAAACTGTTTTTACGTTTACCGGGCCATTTTTGGTGTCACATGTGATTTTTTGATACTCATGCTGCCAAAGCAATAAGCCTCGCTCGACCTGTCTCAATTTTTCGGCTCCGTCGTTAGATCGTGTTGTTCCAACATTCTGTCAATATGTATAGGTGAAAGCGCCTTATTTCACAGTTTTGTCCATTTATGGAAATTGTGATGAAGGCAGCTTGTTACGTCAGTGAATGTTCAAAAACAGATTAAATGCTTTGTTTTCCAGGAAGGTGCGTCATTCTGAAGTATACTAAATGTACTATGTCAAAACCATTTACTTTGGACTGACGCGCAACCTTCTCATCATACAGGTTCAGGTTGGGTGATTACCACTCAGGATATCATGTCGATACACGTATGTAATGTTCGAATTGAGCCGAGTTACAGATATATTACGCTATTTACGAATAACCCGTTTGTTTGCAAACTCACCCCCAGTAGGGCTGTACAGCTTGTAAGAGTAACTTCTTCTGATGTGGGTTTATAATCGATAATTTCACTCCACTGAATGTAGGTCGGAATTGTGAACACTCGTTCGGTGTGTATCCGTCTGGTTAATTAATCTGGGCATGTTGAATCACACACTTCTCAGTTTGTCGGACAGCAGCCGTGAACAAATTGACTGTAATTTCTCCACAAGGTCTGTGATACAAATTCTGTTTACAGATACACTAACTTTCAAGTGAGCAGCTTCATACATATCATTCTATCGAGGATCTGTCACTGTCACCTGAAGAGCGAGTTCTTCTTAAGCGGTTGGCTACCCGCATGAGCTTTGTGGAGCTGTCACATGTCCCATGGGATATCCTCTCATTTACCGTGTCTGTTACAGTCGAAACTCAGCTGGTGAGCAGTGTTCTGAAGAGTCAAATTTGAAAACTTCATAGACAATGTCGCATTGGTAGACTAAAGACGACAAAAATGAAAGCTGGTGGCTACTTTAAACGTTGGTGTGTGAATAGGAAATCGAGGGTTCTATACTACGCAGCACTTCTGGAATTAGACCGGTCACAATGTGGGTCCTCGGTTGAAGTGCAGCACATGCATAGGTACATGTAACCATAGCGTAAAACCACTATTCGGATATCATGGCTGCAGCCATTTTTGGTGGGCGTCGATACTCATAACAACTCATAGACTTGATGGGTTTAGTTATATTCATCACTGATCGTGGCAAAATGCGATATTTTTTTATAACCCTGGACCACAGCCAGATGTTTACTGTGGCTATCATTTTGAGAACCTTTGGGAATCTGACTGGGTTGAAAAAAAATGCTTATGGACACTATTCACTGACTGTTGTGGCCGAATGGTTGCATAGGAGGTTAGACCAGTCAAGAGGTTTGATATGATGCTAACTATCTAAATATTAGTCAGAGTTTTTCTAACATATGATTACATGGATTAAGCATGGTAGTACGAGATTGAGTGGGCTCACACATAATTTGTAACCTGTCAGCTGGTCTCTGGTCTTGGGCACTGTCTTCTGCATACACCGGTTAGTAAGTGTTTTCTATCATTCACGGAACAGTTTAAAATAGTCTGCCTGAAGTGGCTTTTAGCATTTTTGTAGGGTTCGGTCCGTGGTGAAATGTGCTGAGTACCTACCATCAGGGGGTGAACAGTATAATTGACTTTGACAGAACCAGTTTCGGATCAGCTGTTCGAAACGCGTGTTTAGTGATAAAAAGTGGCACAGTCTTTTATTCATCCAGAACTCCGTTGTGATTAAATTTGTATTGTGGTCTGGCATACAAATTTTGTGTGGGATTTTTCCAGACTAATGTAAATTAATTTTCTGGAAGAACTGAAAGCTCAAGTAAACGTTGACTTCTTAAGTAACTATGTTTGACGATGTCGCGTATGACAGCATTTTTCGTCCTGTGGTTTATAGATGGTGCTGCACGAGGGTCTTCCGTATAAAAGGTGAAACTGGCGTAATCGGGAAAATGATTTACAAATTTTGTGTTCGTTCAATCAATTTCTCCCACTCATACATGGCAAATCCACCATCCAAGAGTATGACTATTTGTTTTACTTCTAATCCACTAAGATGGATGGTATGGCGGTATGTCTCGTCGGCCTGTAGGCGTATCCTACTAGGCAGCAGTCAGATGACTAATAACTTGTCACTTTTAACTTAATTCAGCAATGAATCTTTGAAACAACTAATTCGGATAGTATTCGATTTTCCCTCCAACAAAGCGTGAAAGTCTATTTTTGCGTTGAATTAATATCGGTAGTTCGCTTCTCATTTCTGAAGTGTTGAAGCCACCACAAACAGAAAATCTTAGCTTTCCTGTCCAAATTGGACAGGCTATTGGGAGTCGGAGTTACGTACATTTTCCCTGACGCAATAAACTTATTCGCGTTAAATTACAACCAGTGAGCAAAAAAATTGGGCACTAACATTAGTATGATAGTAAGAGAGAAACAAATATCAATTGCTGATCACTGCTCACAAGCGAGAGTGGTTGAGCGTTCAGATTTGATAATTCGGTCGTGCCCAATGTGAGGTCAATGGCTCAGTGGTTAACACGGTTGCATCATGATTGGAATGACCGAAGTTCAAATCCCGGCCGTGGCAAGCATTCGCACTATTGATGAGCTCTAATGAGAGCGAAACTCGAGTTTAGTGCTTCTTTCCGAAAGAGGCTGGATGGAAAGTCTATCTGAATGCGAACGCTGCGATCAAATATGAGTGATGATAAGCTTGGAAATATGAAATGAGTTGTACACAAGGACCATAAAAATGAACTCAGTTAGTACACCTGTATGCTAATCTAAACTGAACACTGAAAGAGGTCATAACCGCATTCTTTCTCAAAGCTCACCTTCTTAGGGAAACAGAATTTGTAAAAGTCGGGACCAATCGGCTCTGGATAATGTTGCTTGTGATCAAATCTTCCGGTGTGAAAGTTTTGCAGGGTGGCCTGTTCAACTCGAAATAGATCGGCCAGGCTGTTGATGCGCGGAAGTACAACATTGACCATCCCAACAGTTCTTTAAGTGAAGGCATAGAGGAACACGATTCTGTTCTTTCTACAGACCTGTAAACTTGAAAGTCTGCAGACAAATTGAAAAAGAAAGCGAGAGCTTAACTGAAACATGGACTGACATAATATATTTATCAAATTTAAAGTACATGGCGATGAGGTAAATCGTGCTTTCAAATTAGACCTCGCGGTTGCACTATCGGCACTGTATTGTACTTAATCTGTTTGTGGAGCACATTTTGGAACAAAACACCACGTGAACTCTGGCAAATGCATTGATTTCGTGGCAGTCCATCAGCATCAATCTTACGACAACCGGAATCCCTTTTACTTCAACAATTTACGAGTGTGACACGGATAGTCAGCCAGAAGTTTAGGAAAGTTCATGAAGACCAGGTACAGTCAGGCTCACGAGCAACTGTCCTTAAACAAACAAGGCCACTTTGCGTCGATTTAATGCGACCGCCCTAACATTCCACAAAAATTTGGATACCAGTGACGTGATAAGTTTGTAAAATCACAAGCTGGGAAAATGCCACGTGAGTCCGGAATTTGCGGACAATGTTTATTTGTTCGGTTAAACGATATTGCATTTCTCCGGTAATTAGAACTACTGCGCTTTGTTGAGCGAACATTCCTTCACATTTTTGAAATTTTCAAATTTGGTACAACATGTTTTAGTTGAATATCACTATCTATTCTTCGACACACTCATGTTCCTTGGCACACCCGATAAAATGGCTGCTGAGAAGACAATTCGTTCATACACTGCCCGTTGAAATAATGTGTTTAACGCTGTTTGTTTCTGGTTACCTTTTCCTTAATTTGAGAACGTTTAGTTTGGAAGATTTTGAAAGAAATATTTATTTTTAGGTGAGTTCCTATTGAGGTATCCTTATTGGGAATTGCTGACGAGACTATCTGAATCTCTGTTTATCGTCGGTGTGTAACTGCACATAGTGCACAGTGGAAACCACGGATCTCTAAAGGCAGGAACTGTACAGGAATGACATGAATCAGAGCATTAAACTATAAACTGAACTAAGAAGATTTAGTAGGACAGGACTACACAGTAAGTAACCTTGCGAGAGCACGGTTGGCGGATACACAGATTTACGGAAATAGTGCTGGGTCTGCTCCAAAAGGTCGATAGTGGTTGTGGACGACATGTTAACACTCACTGAGATCTGTTTATCTGTGGCTTTGACTCGGTGAGGGTTGCAACGCTGAATGATCTTGAAAAAGCGAAATTTACAATCAGGCAAATAAATCTAGGTCTACGACAGGTCACTACACAACTTCAAAGGACAAAATATACTATCACCGTTCCGCTCAAAAGCTTGTTCTTGCGGTCAGTGAAGCACAAACAAGGACGACCAATACGGTTTCCACTACCCCTACTTGGTTCATCAAATGATTTTCAGTGAAACAGTGTGTTTGTTAGCAACAAGCTGCACGCTTGATAAGGTCACCTTGAGTTGAGAATAATAGAAAACTTCGGAGGTTTTCTACTGATTACCTTATCAGAGAAAGAAGGGTTCATGTTTTTAATGAAGAATGCACCAGGTGATTCTCAACTTTGAAAGAGGTCAAACTGTGGTAAACTTGGGCTTCGGCTGGACTGGAACCAGCAAGAGAGAGAATGACTTGATACAGGAAGCGCCTGTAACTCGAAAATTTCACATACGAACTCTACTACTGTCCAAGGAATTGACTTTCCCGACCGAACTTCTTGGGCGGCGTACGACACTGGCGCGTTCGGGTAAGGAACTAAGTAGTATGAGTTGCAGTCAGAGATAAACGCATCAAACTGGCTAATCCAGACGAAAAAAGACCGCATTTCTTACGTCAGCCGTATTGCTCTGTCTAAAGTCACGTACGTCACTGTGGGCGGACAATGTTAATGTGCACCTTGCTCAGTCCTTTTGTCCAGCGTCAATGACGTGCAACTGCTGTCTCGTGGAGTACCATACAGACTGGCATACCTGTAATCTGAAAGTCACATAGCCGAAAAATTCTTAGAGGAGCCTACCGAACAGTACGGTTAGCATGCACTTGTGTTAGTGTGGCGATTTTATGTTGATGCTGATTGTGAAACACAAGTATTGTAATCGGAGTTCAAACTTGCCTGGTTCTATTTGTTAGGGTTGTGTATAAATGTTGTATAAATGCTACTGCAGGAAGATGAACACAACACTCCATACAGTTTGTTCGAGAAGCTAATTCTTCCAACATGGACCTTTAATTCTGTGGAGGTTGCTTTAGCGACTTCGTCAACAACGATTCAAAAATATACTTCTGTCCTCTGTTATATAACGTTACTAACTGTAAGCGAACATTTTAACTCAGACATGACTGCGCTGGGATTAAAATGAACTGAAACGTTAGCAGAACACCGTGCGGCTGATATTTTTGTTTGTGGGATGTGAATGTGGAATGCATAGTGATGAGCTGAACGTGTAGGTAGCTTCGGTTAACAGATCGTTACCAACATATAAAAAATGTTAGGCAATCTCGAAATCACATGGTTGGTCATCATTGTTTGGTCGATACGGATTCCATGATACCGAACTCCTTTAGTTTTGATAACATAATAGTAACTGAGCTAATCTGATCATATTCATGAGAAGCATTGTTCAGATAAAACGAACATTTGTTCCGTATGCATAAAGTTGATAACTCATATTTTCTCTGCGGCTTGCTTATGGAGTTATACTATAAACGACCCTTCGACTAACTTGTTTAACGTCTGCTTATTTATGTTTGTTCAAGATGCACGGCTCATGTATGTCGCTGGTGGCAGTAAGCATAACAGTGACACCCTACAGTTTTCCGTTTTAGCGAATAACAAAAACAGAACTCGGAGGTTCCAGTCTGAATGTCAGCCACTGCTCTGCTAATAACGTTAGTAGTTTGTCTGCTAATACACCGTGTGTAAGCTTAGCCGCCTGCAAAATACTGTTTATCTTAATAGTTTACGGGACAGTCTGAAAAGCACTGACGTGCTTTAAAATTCACAGTACTGATGACACTTGGTTTTAATAGTTTTGAATTCAACACAAATTTGCAATGACGATCTTTATAAGTGTGATCATGAGACTTCTTCAAATCAAGCAGCTAGCTTTGAACAGCCCAACAAGTAACGAACAGTCTGAAGTATAAAAATTCTGACCGCAAACAAAATGACCGTCTTTCTTACGAGTATCACTATAGAATGATAGTTGTAGTGTCCATTAGAAGGACTAGTCTGCTGCCATTCATAGTTAATGGCACCCTGCTGTCTCAATTTTGGTGGTTGTAGGCTTACCATTCAATAATGCAATATTTTGCTGAACTGGATTAAATTAAACTCATCAACGTTACCTCAAGATTATTAGAAATTAATGCATAGATATTGCACTTATTGCTTAGACCACTGGTGTACAGCGGAAAAGTGTGGTTCAATAAAATAAGGGTAGAAGCATTGTTCAAACAACATACTGACCGGCTCCTTTCCCACATGTTTGTGAGCGGTGTTGGCATGATGAAAGTTATCTAAACTCGCATGGAATGAAAAGCGATTTTTAAGTGACAACCGATAAGCATTGAATACGGTCACTTTACAAATAAAATGGCCTATGGAAATGAACTTTAATGTCTCACATTAACGTTTATGGAATGGTTTATCGAGAGTTGAAAGTTATGTTATGTAGTTAAGTGACTTAAAAAATAGACAAGGATGCAAGGAGCTTTAATCGTGGCAGCCTCTGAACAGTCGCACAGTATATGCATGCTCCTTACGCTCTTTAAGTTAGCTAGTGGTGAAACATGTTTGACCAGTTAATCGTGGTACTCGCAACGTCGGGTAAGTTTGTTCTGATCCATCTCGATCATCGAGAGCACGCAAGTGGGCACAGTATCCTTAAGGATGTGAAAATGGTTACTGATTGTGTAATCAGGTGGCTGTTTGACTTTGCCAAGCGCTTGGCTGTCGACAGCTTCAGTGCTGCCCAGTCAGACATGCGTGACGACCGGTGTTTAGGAAGACGCGATTTAAAAGGGCGAAGCACGCGATACTTTAATCGATGTGTGGAGAGTGCTGACGCTAAACTTCACAGTGGAGTCCAATCCAGAGTGACTGATAGTTGTAGTAATTCTAGGCTGATGTACACAGCGACAAAATAACCTGAACAACGGAATCTATTTCGTCAAGCACCGAAATGAGATAATAACCTTGTATTTCGTGAATGGCTGGAACGTTTTCGAAATGGCCAATCTGTTCAATGCTGGACAGCTCTGTTGAATTTATTAAACTTATTTGCCTACTCACTTACTTAATGACTTACTGAACATTTAAAAATTACTTGAAAGAGGCTGTCTACAAAGTTTTTCTGAATGCGAAGGCTGCAATCAAATGTGAGTGATGGTCAACTTAAAAACAAACCAAATCCCCGACTGCTCATCAGCAAGATATGTTGATACCAAATCGAACCATCCCACTTTTGGTTCCAGGCTTTTTGAAGTGGTGGACCAGAGTTAAAATGCCGATAGTCTTGAAGATATGCTCTACTGACAAGTGTCAGTTTTGGTGAAACTGAAGCCTGGCGTCTCTGTTCAAAACCGACTGGCTCGATGGATTACCTAAATGCTGGACCTACAAATATTTATCAGGTGTCTAGATTTCGACCCAAATAGGTTGTAAAATATATCAGACACGAAAATATATTAGCGGATCTAGGAATAATCATTTTACTGCGTCAAATTTACCCACACAATTAGTAGAAACCTCAATGGATGTTTGATGAGAGAATCTGATTATTCTTCCTGCACAATGGACAATGTTCTACTCATAACACGGCCAGAAGATACAAACCATCAACACATATAGATCAATATTCTATAACTTCTTGAACGGGTCACATGGTGCACCAATACTACGCCTCTAGATTTAGCATTTTCCTGAATAGCCACGTTATGTATCGTAAACCTGCTATGCTCACGCTGATTTCGGAAAACAATGGACATCTGGACTGTTGTTGCTTAGCGTAAGACCGCATTGCACGCACCACTCTAAACAATCGAACTCTTACTAAAGACCACGAGGAACAGTGACTGGTTTCAAGCTGAAAAATACTGTTAGAATTCCGAGTTGGCTATAACATTTCTATTGTTGTACAAGACATGAAATTAGTTCACAATAAGCCAGCACAACAGATGGGATAAAGTGTTATAGGAGCTGAGTGTGCATCGTCCGGTTACTTGTTGACTCTTGTAACAAGCCGTATACCTGAAGTGTTCAGTGCGATGTGAAACATTAATATTTCGTTAATCGCTACTAAAATTTCGGTCACGCCGTTAACCTTAGATTCTTTGAATGACTAGCTTACAGTTGGTATAAATCTGTCTGTTGCAATAGTGGACAAGCAGTTTTAGCTCTGACAGGCATAAACGGCATGCAGTTCATCTCGTAAAAGTAAAACTAGCAGTTTTCGAAGAGAGATATTTTTCATGTTCCTAACCTCAAAGTTCACCTACTTTGTGGCATAACACATTCGTGGTGTCCGAATTCAACTTATTTGAGTATGACAGATTGAAATTATAGTTCCTACTTGTATCGTATTCTATTTGTTTCACGCAGACAAATTACCACCTAACGTATAGCGAGTGTCGAACAGGTGCAGGTTGTTGTGAAGACGTATTTACTTTGCTTAAAGACAGCTTATTCTGCCATGTCACATGGCCAGGTGAATCCAGCTTAAGGGGTATTGAAAGAAAAGTTTGGCTGCAGGTATACTGCAGCTCAGTTGTTGAAAATTTATGTGAAACGTAAAACTGATGGTGCATCGATTGGTTACTGATACCGATATATTCGAATCAAAGAGGTTATGTTTTCTATGCAGCCTTTTTCCGGCTGAAACGCAAAGTACCTACATATGAATGGTCTCGAAATACAAAGTGCCTGTGACCGTCTACAGTTGACAGCTGTGGACCAGTTATACGAAAGAACAGAATGCTGAAGAGCACATCCCACCTAGTCAACCGGAAACCCGGGGGAATTTCTGATGAATACTTTTAGATATGGCTGATGAAATTTGTGGATCACCTGCCGTTAATAGCAATTTTTGCGTTCGGATAAACATTCCATTCAGCCGCCTTCGAAATGAAACACTAGGTTTGAATTTTGCATTTGTCGAGGCTACTGGTTGATGATAAGAGTTTGTAACTGTCTTTTATCGGCAAGGTCAGACAAACTGCCAATTAGTGACATCCGAAAGTTCATAGCAGAAAGTTCAAATTTGGTAAGTCAGCTATGCGTAATGAGTTCGATGGCGTGGTAGCCAACAAGGTTGTTTCAGGGATGCACAATTTAATTTGAAATTCTTGCTTTGGCAAGGATAGACACCATTGGTGAACCCTGACAAAGCTAACTTAGAGTCTGGTGCTCCAATTGGTTGAATACAAAAGCTGCGAACAACCATAAGTGTTGGTCGACATAAATTATGGGGATTTCGAAATGACCTGTATTGGAAAACTCAGCATTGCTATGCTTAGGGAGCTATGCACCTTGTATACTTAAATGAAATACACTAATCTTCAGGAACAGAAGGTCATGTTAAATGACCCGATGGATGGAGGTGTGCCTGAAATGAATTGGGGAAGATTGTCTCACCGTTAGACATCAATCAGAAATAGTAAAATATTGACAGACTGCGATGCTTTCAGTATTGTTGGCAAACTCAGCTGTTACGTTTGAGAAAAAGGAACATTTAACACAATCTTCAGAATATGCTATCAGTGTTACCTATGGTTAATTGATCGTTTCAAAAAATCGATTGCTTATTACCTGTCTAAAAAACGGTGGTTTGTCTCATAAAAAATGATTTAGTGACCTTGCCTTAAAGCAGCCATTGGGTGAACTCAGCTGTGCCACTTCGGAGTTCGTTGATTGAAAGACTGCACTGAAAAATCTTGCAAATGCATCCAGCGGATGTCCACAACACTAGGTTTTATGTTCCACATTCTCACCTAGATCCCAGGATAAACGGTGTGTACATGGACTGCACGGAATTGATTTACAGTGGAAGCGACTTTACAAATTAGTGCAGAGTTAACCGGCTTGAATTTATCATTATGCTAAATTAGGATTTGAACTGATTCCCCGACCTTAGCGTAGCTAAAAAGGCGTCCAATGAAGCACAATATTGTCCAACACGCTGGTTACCACGCTACGCGTGCGCTCGCGTTTATGTCATCAATCCGTACCACAACAACCTCGATTTTCGCTCACACGTCGTGTGCACTTCGACCCGGTTTATGTGTGCGGCGCCTCTTGTCAGGGCGTTTTTCATCTGCCGCTCCTCTTCCGCTGGGCCGATCTCGTTGGACAATGGCTCGTCCGATCGCTCGTGCTGCCAGAAATCCACCCACTATGTCCTCTGGCCGTATTCTGCGGCCACGTCGAGATATTCCAGCGGATGTTAGACTAATCGTGCCCCCGATTTGGTTATTCACTCCATTTTGTCTGCCATGCCTTGCCCGTTGGTCCGATCCGGTCATCCGGTCGCCCATGCTGTCCCCGACCCGCTCTCTTTGGGCTTTTAGACGTATCTTGCTGCACCGTCGATGTAATACGTCAAGAGTTGGAGCACTCGCTCCTCCGGCTTGACAATGCACTACATTAGCGGAACGATGAAATCTTTGGTGTTGTTAACAGTGTTACAGTAGCGTGCCCACAATCTATTGAAAATCGTAACACCTAAGAAGTAGATAGAAATGTCTGATTATGCAGAAACGTTTTTCTAGAAATAGGTGCCAACCGGAACAAAAAGAAATTTTGTTTATTGAAAAAGTCATATGGTGTATTCGTACTACGACTGACAAAAAAAGGTTTTACCATCAACGTGGTCTTACTCAAAAGCCGAAGGCGAATCTAATGCTTACGAATGCGAATTCATAGCACGTGAAAACGAGTAAGAATGGAACCTCGTGACCTCACACCTTAGGTGAACTTATGACTACATATGTACAGGCGGTCAACACTCTGAGAAAGCAGTAAACAAATGTGCATAACTGCAAATAATGTACCACCTTCGAGCACACTGGGAACTCCGAAAATAGTACTTGTAGTCAAGCTCTATTTCTAAGGAAATTTGATCCACCGTGTTATTGTGACTAGTCAAATGTGCTTTGCTTCCCACTGATGTATTAATAGTTCATTCCCTCATTGCTTTGCTACACGCTGATTGGCCATTTGCTTACGTATTCTCCTGCTTTCGCGTATGGCAGTGCGAGTGACCTCTATAGTCACTCTGTCTTAGTGATACATGTAATAAACTGTGTTTTTGTTGACCACTACCGTCGTTGCGAAGTCCAAAGGTTTTGAACTAAACGCACAGGATCAATGAGACTGCCCCAAATATCAATGCCATAAGTAGGAATCAAACCACAGGGCGTAGTTACTCACTCCGTTTAGACCCCGTATTCACTACTGCCTGCAAACTGCTATAATCAGTACTATTATTGGCGATGCCATTCAATCGTTTGCTTTCAACTGGTCATTTACTGAGAGCTCAGAAGGAGTTCACTGCCTCAACTTTGTTCAAAGATGGACAGAGTGATAACCCATCAAAGTACTGATCAGTAGCGTTGTTTTTAATGACCTCTAGACTAATGGAAGCACATTATATGTAATCCATAAAGATAAAGATATCCACCTAATTATCAGACGGTAACATATCTTTCGTAAAGGACCCTCATGAAACACTGGTGTAACGTGTGATGGTTCACAGGGAGCCCACAACCTCTCACAGAGACTATGGATTACAGACCGCCAGTTCTTTCTATCGCTATGCAGCGCAAAACTGGGAAACCCGGTCCTTCTGGAAGGTGGATGATTACAGAGTGTCCGTTTTCAGTCACCACTGTCTCCGAAGCATTGGGGGTTTGTGGGGACAAAACTGTCAGCAGTGACGAGTTTCCCCAACGTGCCTTCGGGACACACAGACTCTGTCGACTTCTGGGCATATTGATTTTTTTATCCCACACTTCGGTAGTGTGAATAAAACTTGCGAACACCAACTTATCACCTACCACACGGTGCCTTGTTTATGCTTTTTGTGTTGGGCTAGATGTGACGACCTGAAAATCAGCGCGCGACTTAGGTTCGGAATTTCAGTAGAACGTTCTCGGCTTTTTCGTCACGGTGTGAAAGACAATGGACACCTTTGTCTGAAGAGGCCATCTGATAAGCCGACAAACTGAAGTCAACAGCACTCGATTTGCGAAACTCTGTGCATCAAGACATTCTTCCTTCCTCTACGTTCTTCTTCCTCCTTGCCTTAATCTTCGTCATTTTTCTTCTCATATTGTCACTCCATGTGGCGCTGTTTTATTAAGCACGGGAAACAAGTTACCAAGTTCCGGAGAACTTGGAGGCAAAAGCAGCCTCTCTTGGTCTGTCATTCTTGTTAACACGGTTGACTGCTTCACCGTGCACTGAGATTTCGAGGTTACGGACTTAGTGAATGAGATTTTAGATAGCTTGAGGGTCACCTGGCTGACCATAGGTTCAGTGTCCGTGTAAGTGGGTTGTCCTTTGAGTAGTTCCCTCAAAACAGCAATTTCTACAAGGACCAGGCTTAAAAACCTTGTATATTCTTTCTCTTACCTAGTTACACATTAATTTCAAACACCTGATTCACCTTGATGACAGAATTCTGACAGGCCTAGAATGTTCAGAGAGTCTGGAAGCCAAAATGGCATTTTGAGCTGTCTAAACTAGTAGTCCGTAGGAAATAACCTGGCGTTTATTGTTAACAAACACAAAGTTGTATGCACCATCATGTGCTAAAAGTCGACTTGGTCACTTTGAGTGGTCTGTGCAAGGAAGAACTATGGACACTAGGGCCAGGCAGTTCAAATTGCACCTCAGGAAGTTTTCGTTGTAACGTTCATCCCAGTCTTTTCCGCACTGATTGTCACAACAGCTCGCTCACATTCGGGAGCAAATCCGCAGGCCTGACTTCCTTATCTTGATAACTATCTCACACCTAAAGAAACTGTTCAAAGTAAGTAGCACTTGGAAATCCCACATTCTCAGGGACAAGCAAAGTAGTTGAGCGCGCAGTCACTTCAAGAGGTCTAATCTTCACCTACAATGTAATTCGATCCCCAAACACATCTACTTCTACCAAACAAAGGGAAAAACTTAAAGCATCATGCGCTGAGATTGGGATATATGACGGGCAGATTGCTTTGTAAGTATCGCTATTTCACAACTGGAAGCTGTTCAGAATGAATCAGGTTGCCCAACTCTGTGGTCATAAGTGAATTCCTTGGGAGTTTAAAAACTTTATCGGTATGTGATAGAAAAAACTCACACTACGTGTTTCCTAATCATGAAGTGGACGTAATTGACGGATCGTTACTCTCATATGTTCCATTATACGTTACTTACGTGACTGCAAGCCAATAGCTCTAATGGATTACTTTTGCAACCACTTCTGTCTAATCGTTTGTATTCATCATCCAGTTATATTTTCCCCTCCTGTAGCTTTGCCTTTGTTTATCGACAGTGTACACTATAGTCTTCAACCGTCGTTACATTTTGTCGATTGACAGGCGTCCTGATTTTCCGCTTGTGCTCCGTAATTTTCTTAAGAATTAATTTACGAGTCACCCGTGAAAGTTTGTCAAACTAATCAACCTTGATAATGACAACTACCACCTAGGTGTAGAAATTCAGGTGAATTTAATGTACCAATTTAGCCGCTGCGTTCGGCTGGTCTAAATAATAGCAACTGATTTTGTTCAGCTGTTTTGATTCAAATTCTGGTTTTCTGGTTTCCGTAAATATGCTCAATAGCATCACTTAATATTAGTGTTTGATAGCTGGGTATCTATAACCATCGCATATAGTGTTCGCTATCGAGCGATAGACTTCAACTTAGCCACAGTTAGTTTGTCATCACCTATATGTTTACCATTGTGGCCGCTAAGCCGGTCATTATAGTATTCCTCTTGCGACACTGATACAGTGCTTCCATTTTGTTACTAAACTTTTTATGTGGATTCACTTAGCCAGTCAATTTTTGATATTTGTAAGTTTTGGTGTGAGCTGATCGTTCAGATGAGGGTTTGGACAAAGTGATTGAGTTATTATAGGCATGAACTCAAATCACAGTTTAGTTCTCTGTGGAAATTCCAATACATTTTATCTTCTCTTACGTTTAGTCCACCTTAACGTCGTGTCTTGCATCCGTTACAAAACAGAGATCATCTAACTTTTCTATCCTACCCTGTAAGGAAAAGGTGTGTGAGTCATGCGGATGTCGAACTGTGTTTATCATCCCCTGCTTAGCTGAAATGATCAGTATGTCACTTGTCGCCGGGGTTCATGATTACGTCCTCTGAACACACTTGTGCCATCGGTTTCTGAATGAGGATGACAATATAGCAGCCAACATTTAATGTCTGCCTAAAAAATTCAAGGTTAATTAGGTTAACATAAGTTGCGCAACACACGCTGCTCTTTTGGTGATATACTACACTAATGTTATTCAATTGTAAGTTAAAACTAAGTATGAAAAGAAGCTGTTATGGCTTTCGATTCCCCATGTTGATCCACTCCCTCTCTCCTTCTTGGTAGGTTCTATTTTGATGAAACTACCTTCCCGTCACTCCCGGGTAATTAAGCCCGTTCTAGAAAATCACAAGCAGACGTCACTTCGTTATTTCTATCTGTTGCTCTATCTGTTCAACAATGTTTGATTCTCAAAATCAAGTGAAATTGAACAATTGTTTATTTACATAAATACACTGTTTGTTCCGTTAATGGGCACACACAGAAAATCAATATAAAATCATGTTTGTAAGCTTTTGTATAGCTGATATGTTTATGTACACAATGTTTTACACGGACAGGTGAAGACACATATTACTTCGAGTGAACCTTTGCGTGTCTTGTCCAAACAACAATTTGTTAGAGATGAAACCGTCGAGGAGAAAGTTCTTTTCGAGCATTCTCCTCCATGTGGTCTTCTCTCGAAAATGACCTCTAACATTCGAAATGGTTGACAAGAAAAGTGGCTTGAACAGACTGAAAGGTTAGCGTTCGGTCCAACCAACAAATTTATTTTACACTTCCCAACTTACGGATGTAAAAGTTTTGAGTACTTGTATGGTGTAGGTTGGAAAATAAGGGAGCAACAAAACTTCAAAAAAAAGACAAGGGTGAAACGATTGTGGAAAACTGTACAAGTAAAAAATGTTGAATCAAAATCAAAATTTATTTTCACGCGACTGATTTTTCTGCACTTGCGAAATTCGAACACAACCACATAGACGTTGAAGCCAAGGGAACGAAGATTTTTGTCCTTTAGATACACTGGATAAGTCTGCAGTATTTTCAAGGCTGTGAAAGTTCCTTCTCGATCTCACGTGAACCCGTGCATCTTTTGGATGTGTTGGATCGCTTCGGCCCATTTTTGCATGGGGTCGGCATTTATAGCTGAACTGCGATTCCTGGTAGTTCAGTTCAGACGCACTGCCCCATGAATTGCGACAGGAACTTTGTTCTAAAACATGAACGCAATTTGAGATCAGCGCTTAACGTAACTAATGTTATCAGTCTTAAAATTCTTTTTTGAACCACATACTATTGTTCTTTCGTCACTACACAAGAAAAATTGACAACTGCTTCACAAGTTTTCTGTCAAATGACCATCAGTGAGGTAGTGCATAGCTAGTTCGACCCTGTGGGATCTCAACAACATATCGTCTCTCAAATGTCACATTCGAGATCTCATACAATAAAATCAATTCTGATGGTGATGTAATCAATCATTCTCGATTATGTGAACAGATTTTGAGAACTTCGCTGATAAAAGAGAAAACCATCTGATTACAAAGTGGTAACTCCTCTGAGCTCTAGACAGAACAACCGAACTGCTAGTTTTTAGTCGCATACAGTGTGCGTAAAGTCAAAAGCAGTTGGAACTTGAAAAGACTCCGATTTTCTCTTGTAGATTCAGTAGACAACCACACAGTCGGTGACAGTCGTACGAGTGAAAAATATTTTCAATGTTTTTTTTAACAGAGATCTATGTACGAAATCTGATAATAAGGTATTACGAGCAGAACAAGGTGATTTGAAATAACATGAGCACATGAAACAGTGAGTCTCATCGATAGACTTCGGAAAATCATTGATAACATCTATTCTGTTGTGAACAATGACAATTCGGCCGAATCAAAACGGTCATCTTCAGAAATGAACATAGGCAACGGTTAGTGGGACAACAAAATAATACTAACCGATTTGGTACGAATTTGTCCTAAGAGATGAACAGGTTGATAGTTTAACTGTCTGAGTTGATAAAATCACATTTTGAAGCTTTGAAAAAGTGCGTCACAAAATGTGACGTACATAGATCAGAAGACAATGCCTACTATCCCCTAAAAGTAGGTCCAGTGAAATACTCTCAACGAACTTTCCAATAACTACACCGTTATCACTCAATTTTTTGACTGATTACCAGAATACTAGCGGATAACCAAGTGACTTTCTCCAATAAGTCGGGAAATAATCAGTTTCTCGATGGTTCGTTGAAATCTTTAGATATGCTTCAGTCCCAATAAATTTTCAAAACTAGGCTTCTGTTATAAGGGCCAAAAAATATGCCGAACCAATCTTGGAAATGTCGTAGTTCGACAGAAGTTAAATGTCCAGATTTGAGATAAATAAGTTACAGTTCTTTGTACGGCCGTCTAACGCGTTTGATCCGGTTGATCGATTCAAAGACATTAATTTATTTCGTCTGAAAGCTCGGATAGCACAACAAAAAATGCAGCAGTATAGAACGAGTTTATTTTGTCGTCATATATTTCAAACGAGACACTCCAAAGGTAGATATCTAACACAGGAGTCATATTAATCGGCTGGCCAATAATAACGATATTGAATCAAGTGGACAAAGCAAGCAGTGCGGATTACTCCACGAATATCCCCACAATTCCTTTTTATCTTTTGAAATAGAAGTTTGGAGAAGAAACGCAGACCATCTAGACTCCTTTCAGTGCTGGTGGACGGTACTTAAGAAGTTGTCGAAACAACCATTAGTTTCTTCTTGGTTTCACAGAACACCTCAGCAATTTGAGAGAATCTGCCTTGTGTCCAGTACACGTATTAAGTCAGCGAGCCTTAACTCAGAATGTGATGCACCCTGCTATTGAATGATTACAATGTTCTTGGAGTTTTTTGGTTTATGGTAAACGTTTGTAAATTTGGGTTCGTTGACAGTGAATTAGTGCTCATATGCTCTCTCTTCATCTGTGTTGTCTTTCCAGTTTCACAGTGCTCTACTCCGCTCTGCCTGGATCACCGATCATCAGGTCAAAGCAGTGAAGAAATTGGATTGGACGAACGCATCGAAAAGAAGTCAACCAGCAATGTGTAGAAGGATGCGGCCATTCATTGTTGACAACGCGTGCAAACTGGCGTGACAACGCAATGATCAATCTGGATGGCACGCTTGTGTAACACCGGGCCTTGGTATAACCCGTATCGGAGTAAATCAAACAAGGTAAAAACCAAAGCCAGGCCGTCCAATATGAAAATTGAGGCATCGGTACCACTTGTAATTCTTCATTTTACGGATGCACTTTGTCTAAAAAATAACTAATGGAAACCCAATGAAACTGAGGCTTGCATGGTGCGCAGGTTCTCTCTTCAACTTCGTGCCGGAGGGCAGCAAACCTGCAGCAGTAGACAGTCATTCTTATTCGGCTTAATTTGCAATCAATGAGGTATATTCGGTCTGATTTGTTTGGGTTAGGATTCTTCTGGTTTTTGATCAGAAAGCCTTGTAGGACACGACTTAGATGACAGTCTTTTGAAGCCTTTAAGCTTTCCGATTTGATTAAGGACGGTGCACCGAACAATATGTGAATCAGGCATCAAACCGCTGAAATTTGCGCCGGAAGACCAAAAAGTTGAACAGAAAATTCGTTACTTTTTGACGCTGTCTCAACTATTCTAAAACAGCCAAACATGTTGAGTGCTTCTGTGTAGTACCTTCAATATCCAGCTGTCCTAGGGTGCACACTTCCGGCTAGTTGTAGCAGGTATCGATGATTATCAGTTAAGTTTGTTCACTGATTGCTCCCACACAGCGTTCACACAGCGCCTTTGTCACGGTCTTTGAGCTGCTGTTAGGAATATATTTCACTCGCCGCGTGAATGTTCACAATCGGGTAAAATGGTGAGAAATTTCAGCAGTAAGGTAACAAACATTCATTCTTGCGTGACCAGAATTGAATTCGCGCAGAAATCGCGCTATTTCATCCATCCCAGCTTTGAACTTGCTTAACTACATATTGTAAGATAGCTCCCCTAGGTGTTAGTCTGCTGGAGATTATGATGCTTGTTGAGGCTTCTTGACAGTGGAGATATTTCTATCAGTTACCCTTGCAATATATGCACTGATAAAAGTCGTAACTTATCTCAACTTAAGATTTCGGCTGGTCGCGTCAACCACCACTTCAGTTGCCATTAGGAGAGATCGACACTTTCGCTAAGGAGGGTTTGACCTTCGCAATTATTGCGCCCTACTGCTAGGAACTTGAAATCGTACGAGTCTACAGAAGAAGTCAGTCTAACCGACGCCGTTTGTAGAGCAGTTTTTTTGTCGAGAAACCGTAGGTAACGGGGCAGCGTAATTGACAGATACAAGCTGGTCACCTTTTAGATTAGAATTCCTTTCAGTGAGCCGAACACTGCCAGTAGTGTCTTGTGACTCTTCAACAGAAGAAAATGGTACTTATAGTCCGTTCTACAATGATGTTGACGAGGAATCCCTTCTTGATCTAGGTATGGTTTCTCTCAGGATTTGAGACGAAATTGAAACTGACGGCCTCTGTGTTGTAATCCATGTTTATAATGTTCATGGAATGCATTACCAGGAACTTACCTGCACATTGTGTCCATCATTTGTTAAAAGATAGAAAATCACTCCATGCTAAGCATATGCAAGCACATTTGAAGAGTTTCGTTTCAGCGCTGATTGCCTCTAGCTCTCTGGATCCTTATAGACGTTACAGAGTTTAAGCCAGATGAGACTGTGGTTTATTTATTGATCTTGCCATGTCAGCAGAGTGGAGCACTGTACTTCGACAACACCAGTTGGGAAAGTAAAATAGCTTGCTCACGACCTATGATTCTGTTTTAACTCTTAGCTACGAGTGTAAGGGCTGCCAACTCAAAGTCGTTTACTAAAGATGTTTTGAAGACTTTCCAGCTCCCGCTCGAAGTTTACTGTTAAGAGGTATGAGGCAGGATATTTTGAAAATAGATTTAAGATTGTTAAACCTGCGAAAGCTTGTCTGGTGCGGTTGTCGTCTTGTTTGGCGCGATGCAGACCAATAAATTTCTTAAGGTATGTGTTGGTTTGTGCGTAGAAAGTCGACCTCACATTTGTTTCTGTCTTTGTTGTGTGCAGTAAACAATCACGATGAATTTTGCACCACGACTGAAGATAGAATGTCTTTCTTTTTGATAACTATCATTGTTTATCTACTGAAACTTTCCTTCTTGTTAGTGCGCCACTTATTCTCACCCCCACATGCACTCGATCGTTTTATTAAGCTCATTTCCCACTGACTGGTGGCCACCTGTTGATTTGTGTTCGACAGAAACATTGTGAACGCTTTTCTGCTGGATAATTTGTGTATCTGATCAATTCACAGTCAAGGTGAAAGAGTACATCTATCGTAATTTTGCTACATAGTACTTTATAGATTCCAGTCTTCTCGATCGCTTTTCCGACATTTTGTAGACTTGGAAGACAGTCCGTTTAACCTGACCATCTGAATAAGCGCCATTGAAATTTCTCATTAAGCGCTACTGACTAAATGATCCTAAATCGTTAGGTGCGACTAACCAAGGTTGTCCTCGTTGTAGTGCAACAGCCGAGTTCAGCTGCAAACACCTCCATCCATATCGAAAAGCGTTTGTGAACTGTAGACGACCATCTTGAGTCAGTGCGGGCTTCTAGTAGGATTGAGTCCAGTTATACATTCGGAAGAATAGCTTCTTGAGAAGACGCGATTGGTGCCTGCAACCCAGTCACCTAACAGATACCGAAAACGGAAAATCCGTAAAGAGTGTTGTGTGCTCGACTTTGCCGGTGGTGGACAATCGACCACCAACAGCACTTCGAGCAGTCTCAGTTGTCGGGAGTACTGCAGTGCTGCCTGCATAAAACGTTTCCGTGCTCTACATATATACATATAGTTATATACATTCCTGTACAAATAGGTATATATATATAGAACACGGAAACATTTCCTGTAGGTTGTTTGGTCGCTCTTCCAGTTCACCAGAATGAAGTGTGTTCTGGAAAACAGGACTTTGTGCATAGTTTGGTCCTCATTTCTTCTAAACTGGCAGCGGCCTCGGCGGAGAAAGTGGGTGGTGCGATACTATCCAAAAGAAGGTTATCTGATAGAGAGCGATTCACCAACTTGCCAACATGAGGTAGACGCTTTGCTCAATCATTGCTTTCTTGATTTGATACAACTCTGTTCAGGGCGTTTGGAAACACATTGAGAAACCTGAGTTACATTTGCGTAAGATTATAAGTGTCATACTTCAAGCAGCCTGGTCGTTGATATCTGACAGCTGTTACCTGTAGAGTGATGTGGAGAGATCGTGCTATCTTCACCGAGATCTGTGTTCTCACGTTTTATCTTTGGTGATCGCTGTTCACAAGCAAAACCTAGACATCTGAACTTGTCTACTTTTATTGTACGGGACTTGGGCTGTTCCCTGTACCGAGTAGTTGTCCCAGCATGAGTCACCAACTCGTGGCCAGTAACCTTTAATAGCGTGGTACATCATATAAATGACAGGGATGATTGGCTCCCAAAGATTTGAGGCAATGCTTGCAAGGCTTTGTCAAAGCTGAGTTCCTTTGGGTTGCTGGACAAATTGAGGTTGCGATATTACTGGGGGAATCTTCGGTCATCTTGATCGGTCTTGACTGATAACTTTTAATGAAGCTGGAACCGGAGTCTAGTGTTTCGTTCTAAAGAGGCTAGCGGAAACGCATACCCGAGTGCGAGGTTTGCGATCACTTTTGAGTGGTGTTAAGTTTGAAATAATCCAGATATCCGAATTTCCGTTAAAAGTCGTCCCATCTTAAAAAATTACTCTTTCGTAAAAAAGCGGTATACCTACGAATCACAATAATATACAGTTCCACGGGTTCAACAGAACTCCAAGTGCGAAAAATTCGGGTTTCATTCACATCCGTAGCAGCGACACGGGAAGAGTCTGCACGCGACAAGCGCTTGAGCATTTTTGTAGATTATTTAGTGCAGCATATACGGCATACACGCATGCTATGCCTATGTATGGCTCGAGTACAACAGAAGCCATAATTAATCACAGTTGCTTGTTCGCACGATATCTGCAAGAATTGCATTGTGTATGAAGCGAATTTGGGAGGATTTCATTATGAAGCAACGACGAGTTAGTAACGGTGTTCAAGACCAACCGGTATCAATACACAAACGTGCCTCAAGGTATACGAAAATGTTGACAACAACGCTCTTTTCTTTGTACTATTTTCACAAACGAGAAAGCAATCCCTAATTTGTTGTTGTGGTATTCGTTCTCATATACGTTGTTCAGCTAGCATTATCATTGACTCTATTTTATATCTATATGTTACAATGAAAATTGTCTGGCGCAGTCTTCGTTTCTAGTTCCCGAATATCTTCCTCAGTTTACTTCGTGTATGCTGATTATGTTCAACTACCTACGGTGTCTTTTAGTAAGTTAGTAAGATTTCACACACGTGATTTGGGACAGTATTGGCCACAAACAGAGCATGCGTTATACGTGCATATTCGAGACTACGGATGCACGAAGAATTTTAAAAAAATTCTAGTAAGTTTTCATAAGATGAAGTATGGTGACTGGTTGCCATAGTAGATGACTAGTAAAATCTGACTAAGTCAAGGTAAACGTTTCTGAGTTGTTAACATATGGGAGTAGAAACCCAACTGTTTCTAGATATAAACTACTGTAGTTGAATAGGAGTAAGTGTTTCTCTGATACAGTATTACATATCCACCAGTTCGTATGTCTCTGTCACAGTGTTTTAAACACTCTACGAGCAGTAGATGTTATGTGCTCTTTCTGAGAGTTGAGCAACCGCAAGTGTTCATGAGCTTGGCTGTGAACGTCGGAGCTCGAAAAATTTCACAAAGTAGATCAAATGTGCTAACACGTTGACCCGTTTCGTTTTTATTGCTCAACGGAGAAGCACACCTCCGAAACTTAGTATGTTGTGTTGGGGACAGTATGTTACCTTGCAAAATCGCCATTTTCAACTGACTCAAAGTGCGTTAGTTTCTTCAAACATCCGTTCAAGCTAACAAACAAAACGCAGTTAGATGAGAAATGTACTGACACCGATTCTTCAGGGGTAACCTATAAACGGTGTGCAAGGGCAATGTTACACTGGGGACAGATACGTTCCTGCTGGCCAGTTATATCTAAGTTGCGAAGTGGGGACTAATCAATAGTGATGAATTGCGAGTAGCTTTAAGATTCCAGTGGCTACAGAGAGTCGATGTACGCGTGAAACTCAAAAATTAGCTAGAGATAGATGGAAGGTTTGACTGCAAAAACTTGTACAATGGTGGTCGGAAATGAGCTAAACAGAACCCTCGGTTATAATCCTTCAGTTGTTTGGTGGATGGATTTGAGTGTTTTAAGTGATCTGTATCAGCAGCTGAATGAATCAATCGGGTGAAGGACTAAACATTGTTGATCGTGAGCTTAGCTGTTAAAGATGATTGAATCTAGAACCATTTTATCCATTCACTTACTGTCACGCCCCCTCCTACCGAAATCAGTAAACACAACGCATTATATGCCTCTGCTAGTATAAACTATAAATATGCCAACTGCAGTGGCTAGTATGTAGCTCACATTTACGCCTGGTGTGCTGTAAGTGTTCTCTGTTCTCTAATTAATATACCTTGTCAAAAGGATCTTTTATACTAATAGCAACAGATCAAAAAAACAATAATAATTGTTGCTCACATACTGTTCTCAACTCACAATTTCTGCTTTGACACATATCTGCTTTGAAATATCTCTAATGATTGTGACACTATTCTCCAAAGTTGCCTCCTGAGTGCACATTGTATAACCTCTCACCGTCAGGATGTTCACAGAGCAGCTCAGGAGTTTAACTGATTCAACCTTACTCAAATCAGTTCTGAACAACCAAAGTTTGAAGGCTGAAAAATGTTTCCATTTGGCCGGTGACATAGAAACACTGTTTATAGCAGAATTAATCGCAAGGTATCTTTTGGAGTTAATGTAGTGCTGACTAACTGTTCAACGAAGATCGCTGTTGCTCGATTTCCACTGATCAGTCTTACAACTTGGACGTTTTTATCAAAGCTGAAGTCTATTTCCAAATTGGTAGTTCGGTGATGTAAACAGGTCACATAAAATGCTTTGTTGAATTGTTTCAAGCTCAGCATAAAACCTTTGATATGATTCAGACTCCTCAGTTAAGTCTTCTTTAGCGTTCAATTGCATGAAGTACATTCGATCTATTATGGTTCAAAACCATTCACTAGGTGGACATTGGTCATGAGGGCGCCACTGAATTTATTCGGATGTACGAGTGGTTTAACAGTAGCAACGGAAATATTTTTACGGTTCTGACATATACTACAAACAAATGTCTGGGGTACGAACACAAACCACCGAACATACAAATATCTGATAAACAGATTGAGAAAAGCACAACGTTACGAGCAAATTGTAATACTCCAAGTTTCAACCACCCCGGGTGGCCTTCCTGAGGTTGAAACGAAGAGTATTACAAGTTGCTCCTAACGTTGTGCTATTCCCAATCTGTTTATCAATAACATATTAAACACGACGCCCAAACTGTTCAACTTCATTCGTACAAAATTTGGTGTGGATTTCATACAAATATCCGCCCTACAGTTTGAACCATTCACTGCTTGTTACCCCGGTGCAGAGACAACACCCGAGTGAACAGTTAAAGGTTTTCCAAAGGAAACCTGTTTCGAAACGACCGACGGAGTCTTCTGTAAATCAGGATGATGAATTCATATAGATGCAAAGTCTATCTGAATTCGAACGTTGCGATCAAATGTGAGTGATGGTCAACTTGAAAATAAACCAAATCCCCGACTACTCATCAGTAATCATATAGATGCATTTTATTATCACAAATAATTAATCAGATCTCCGTTAACTTTTACATTTGAGCCTTGTAAATATTTCTGCTTCGAAGAAACTCAATTTCGAAACAGAAGTCACATGTTTTATATTGTCACTGAATAACAGGTATAAAGGCAAAATGGCTGTGAATCAACAGAAAATTTTCTAAAAGCCCCTAACTGCATTTAATTTGAAGATGAAATGGTCGGTCATTTCTTCTGGGAGCAGTCGTGCCCCAGGCGTTTGGTCCAGAAAAGAGCCAGCTGTTACACAGATTATTTGTCTGCCGTAACCCGCGGGGAATTCACTTGGTGACCAAAAGCTGATTTATTAACGTGAAGGCAAAAAATGTGTTTTCTGCAGAGAAATGTGCTGAATGCTGTGAACTTACTGGTGGTGAATTTCGTGGTGAACAAACAGACTGCTGCGTTGTAAATTTAGACAATTGTAAACGCACAATTGGAAACAGTCTTTAGTGTGGTAAATACTAACAGATCTTTGAGGACCAGATGGCTGCGTAATTTCTTCTATACATGCACATCACCACAGACAAGAGAAAGAGGAATTTAGGGACCATACTGCGCTAATCCAGTTGTTGAGGTCACCCTTTTTCAAGCCAACTCGCATTTGGACGTCGAGTCACCAGGGAATAGGACTGAAGTCTACTGGGGTGTACAAAACCAACTAACTGCGCGAGTGGGTCAGAATTACTAAGCTCCTCAATTTCGTCACCAGAGTGCTAACTGGTGGGTGACAGAGAGCAAACTGCCAGGCAGGTAGGCCATGTATAGTTTAGCGATAAGCTTCCGAACGTAAAATACTATTTGAAAATCGATTGCCTCACCTACCATTACTTCTGATTAACACTGTAAGGCCATTCTCTTGGTGGTACCCTAAAGAAAACAGGTAGGTGAACAAGAATTACGGTATCGTTATTATTAGAATATATTATGTCGAAGCGTTTTGATGATAGACTATTTAACTGGGTTAATCAGTGAACATAGGGGGTTGGGGATTCGTGAATAAAGAAAAGGATTTCGAATGAAAATGTAGTCGAATAAGACTGGATCCAATTGCGAATAAATACGGAGACAAATGAAAATCTTTTATGATAAGAACATAACTGTTGGTGTAGTCTTCTATGCCTTCATTCATAGTATCACACAGTACCCCCAGAAGATTAGGTGTCATCTTTGTGTGACCAAAATTAGAATTTCGCCATTTTCATCCAACAGACCGCAACTAAAATCACTTTAATTAGCCGTGAGACTTTTCCTGACGGGAAGAAAGTTCCTTAATACTTGCGAAAGTGAATTTAACCATCTAGTGGGACAAAGTACTAATTTCGGAGGTGTTCGAATTCTTTTAGTGAATCCTCAACCGATGGGTTTTAAGCACTACACTTCATTTACATAGGCGATATTGAACTGGCAAATCAATCGGGTTGTTTTCTGTAGTATAGAGTGCTGATATTTCCGTTTGACTGTTGATGACGATGATACACACTGATATCGCATGAATCCTAAAAAAAGTATTGAAAGCCTTCATTACCCAGACAAAGTCTGACCATATCGTTCATAAGTAACGGAAATACAACAAAACGAGCGGTTATTGTCTTTACACTGAAAGGCATAGACGAGTGGCTGTCACTGAGTGGAATTCTTTAGATCAATCTTAGGAGACCTACGTGGTTGTTGACACCATTTTTCTCCTTTATAGTGTCACTGTACTGATGAATAATTGGCTCACTGCCTATTTTTCATTTATAACAACCAACAGCTGCACTATTGTTCGCCACATGAGTGATGTGAATTAATCCAAGAAACATTGAAGTTAAGAAAAGCTCATAGCTGGGTGAAGTAAGTTTCACTGGAAAATCCGGGTATGTTTCACCACTAAACTCGTTGGTCAGTACAATCAGCTGTCATCTCCGATAGCTTTCACAACAAGCATAACCCTATACACAATTCCTGACGGAATAAAATTGGTTCTCCGATTGCATGTTCACATTTTGATTTACCCTTTCTTTGTTTTACTTAACTGTTGCTGGTCATAGAAAACGGTTGCCGGCGTAGTAGACGCTCAGCCCGCCTCCTGGGTATATAAATTATCAGCTAACGGTTCTCCACTTCGACCATTTGAGGAGGAAGATCAGTAAATGTCCGTATTAATGCTGATGCTTTTGCGCCTGTTGGAGTGTAAAGATGTCATCCAAGGCCATCAATCTAACCGTAATCTTGACGATGTTTGAGGTAGGTGAAGTTCTGTGGATTTAATGAGCTCATGTGATGGGTAATCTGGATGCAATAACAGTAGACTGATGTCTTCGCGATCGTCACCAGAAATTAGGAGTGGTTTTTCAAAAAAAGCCTAATTTTCGACAAACCTCGCTCACAAGTTACTTCTTCATCTCTCTAGACTACTCAATGAAACTTTTTTGGCTCTGGTGTAGACTACACCATGTGTATCGTGAATGCAGAAGTAAAGAGAGGACTTGAAATGTCAGGTTTGTCAAGTTCTTTTCCAAAGGGACGGTCTAGAAGACAGTAACAAACCACTCCGGTCCCTTCAACCATCCGGCCTAGTTAAGGAAAGCTAAAATGTTCGTAGATGTATCCAGAACACTTATTTAATGGCTGCGCCTGCTTGGTGGTCAATTAGACCACCTTCGTAACTATAGTTTCACACAAAACGGAGAAACTTATTCACACAAACATTTATAGCTTTCATGCCAGTATTCCAGTCTTCGCAAGCCTCACTCATCTGGAGTAACTTACACAATTTGTTTTTAACTATCATTTGGTGAGTCTTGCTAACACCGACCCCAATCCATTTCAAGTGATTAGTCCCGCGTTTACCAATGTGTGATTTCTGAACAGATGATGAAGCAGAACAAGCAACTGTAGTGGCGTGGTCCGTGCCCACAAGTTTACACCAAAGTTCAAATCATCCTGAAACTGAGTGGCTACCGTAACAGACTATCTTGTGATCGGTTGGTTTGAGTGTGATGCACAGGGCGTTCTCCATGTGGCAATGTCTTTTAGATGAAACGTGTTGCTTGCGACATAGAGACCCAAGAATGTTGGTAGTCGCAGCAGAACCGCCTTCGGTGCTCAACACTCAACACTGGATTTCAAGCGCATTAGTGGTGGTGGTGGTGGTGCTAGTGTGGTGTATTGTCAGGTCGGAGGTGCGAGCTTTCGAACGCTCGACCGAATACCTCAACNGGGGGGTGCTGCGGGTTGGAAATATGACTAATAAACGAGACAGCGCGCGTTGCATGTGACTGGCGATTTGGACAATATTGTGCTATATCGGACGCCTTCTCGCTACACTAGAATCTATATCTCTCGCAGCACAACTTGGTCTACTGGCCGAACAAAGCCTCTCCGGCTTAGGCCAGTAGATTTTAAGTGGTGCTCTTATTATGGTGACATTCACGCGAAAATTTATCTAGAGCTTTATGAAAAAACACTGTTTTACTTGCACTGTCACTGAGATCCTCAGTTTAGTCGGATGACGAAGAGACAATTCGGGTAACTTGTCAAAACGCTTGCCACAACAGCCAGCCAGTCTACATGCTTTAGAATGAAAACACTTATCACCTCAATGCTTAGCAGTTGTCTCAGCTTTTAAAACAGTTCTCAGTGAAAGGTAGAAGAAATGCTAACTCATTAGAATAAGAAATCTGTGCTTGCTGAAAAAGTATACCATAAGAAGCACTATAAATGTGAATAGGTCTCATCCGATTATACAGTGGAATTCGGTACAGTTGAGCTAATATACCAAGCTCTTACGATTTAAATGTTTGAACCAGTGACTTCACCCGAGGGAACTAAATGTAAGACAATAGTGTCTCGTAGTAGTTGATGTTACACACCGTTACTTTACTGAGACCACTATAAGTTTACGCACAACACCGAGGGTTTTTTGACTGTGTGGCATGACACACCGACCGTCACCGTGAAAGCTTGAGGAAAGTGTGATCTTCTTCTGATTCCCCTCACGTTGTTTGAAAAAGGAGGACGTTATACTCATGAAATTAGTTCTCCTGTAGAATGATACAAGTGTGCCTGCATGCCCAATCGTGGTTGCATAGTCAGCAGTGCAGTATCCAGTCTCACAATGACGATGCGAACTTGTCTAACTGCTCCCCTCTGGTATACCCTATATGTTTGCACCCAGATGAGCCACGGTGTCAGCAAGAACAGTTTTCCGGAAAAATACCGCTGGCTAACTACAAAAACTAGGTGAAGGTAACAGAAAAATCGAGTTTACTATTTTGAACTGTTTGAAATTATTCATTTTATGCATTTCTTCATAACCTTTAGCGACGAACAAGCAGCTCGGTCAGCACAGTTTGAATAGAAGCATCTTGCTTGCATTCCAATCTTATTGGAGTTCGTCAGCTGTATGATAAATAAAACCTGACCTCCGGCCATGCTCGATTGAAGCAATCGGGCTAATAACCTCTCCTTAATCGCAATCGGACCTTAAATTCAACAAGGCTGTTTATGACAGCATCTGAGAGAAATCAGGTTTGGTCTATCTCCACGAGATTTCGCCTAATTATTTCTTCAACATATTATAGTCACAACTTTCTAAAGCGGATTGAACCTGTTGACTCAATCGATTTCGGTGCTGCTGGACCAAAAGTATACGACTGGTATGTGCCATAAATGGAAACGCTGAAATCAAGTGACGTTGAATACATGATATTCCAGGCTATTTTTGCGCTTTTGAAAATGACCAATGTATACATCTTCTCATTTCTCACCCCCTTTTGCGTCAAATTACCACCTGGTCACCAAGAACGATGATCCGTAGAACACTATGCTGTATTGGAGCAATATAACCGCGTTCTCAAATACTCGCTGTTTTTGAGAGTTACAACAGGTAGTGTTAAATTCCATTGCCGCGTTATTCAATATATTGTACCATTGTCAAAAATGTCAAGAAAATTCCAAAGGACTCTAGGTTAATGCGTGTTTGACGTTCAAATCTCTCTGTAAGCCAGCAACTGTGGGCTAACCGTAATAAATTTTTGAACACATCAATTTACTTAGGAAGAGTTCTGCAAAACTAGCTGATGATATTGCTGACTCCCGAATTAAACAGAGAACCACGTGTAACAACCCTAAAATAGCTTTGATGATGGAATCAGGATATCTCTTCGACTTATCTCATTGGGTGTCATCGTGCAACATCGTTACGTTCCAGACAAACTTCTCGCTGATGACGTACTAAATTCTGTTCTGCTTTGACCTGTGCACTGAACGTGGCGAATGCAGAATGCGCAGTATCTCTAACACAAATATGAGAATCCACCTCTATGGGGCTCGACAACTAATATTGTTGCTTCAAACCATTCAAGATAAGGGTGGATTAGAAACAAAATTAAAGGAAATGAGTCATGAACCTCTTATATTCTTACTTCATTTGCTGTGTGTTTGTGGATGCCGTATATAATGTTATGCACTCGTTTATAGTAAGCCAATAACTCCAGAAGAAAACGTCGACAAAGATAGCCGAGTCATCATTCCTGCAAGATTTGCAGTCCGGTGAGTCTACGCACAGTATTACATAGTAAATCCAGACACCACTGGACGTTAGTAACATTAAGACATGATGTTCGAGCTGTCATTTTCAGTAAGCTGAAAGAATTGGCAAAACTTTGAGGCGAGGCCGTAGTGACAGTCTAGTGTTCGGTTTCAGACTGTTCCCTTAGGTTTTTGGACTAGGTGTTGCTTTCCTGTGCACGAAAATAGTATGCTTTTTAGGGTAGGTTCGAAAGTGATTCAGTAGGAGGTCGGGAAAATGTCAGTTTACTCCGTCAGGTTTCAAAACAAAATTAAACGATTCAGGAAGTCGAAAAAAATAACGCTAGTTCAGAATGATAAAGTTCACTCTTTTTAAAATTCATCACACCGGAGAAAGAACGTGTTGCAGAATGTTAAAATTTGTTTCGTTCATTTAGGTGCCAAAAATTCGAGGTAATCGACCATGTGTTGCAACAGTGAAAGTCGTGAGCTCCCAGTAAAAAAAATCAAATGGTACAACACAAGTGAACACTTTTTGCCACAACGTGATTAGCTTCATCCAATTATTATGAATAAGTTTTTGGTTAGCCCATTTACTAAGTTATCTAAAAACGTTCCAGCTAGCCTCCATGAGTTCATTACAAGTATAGGATGATTTAGCAAACAGTCCGCCTTCATTTATTTATCATCAATTCAGTTACACCGCGGAAGTGATCAGAATTCAGTTGTGCAACCCAGAGTTGTTCGTCTAAGAGAACTCTGCCCAAGTCCCAGTGTTATCGTGGACCCTGTTACTCGACATCTTCAAAGGTCAAATTGGTCACCTAATTATCCACCAGTCCACAACCTTGTGAAGTGATTACTTAGCAATTGCGATTGATTTTACTCGTTTGACTGCCTCGATGATATGAACTCTCAGGTGACTGGCCTGATGATGAGTAAACAGACTGTTCAACAAACCACGTTTCACCTCATTTGCAATAAACTTCGCTAGTTCGGATCCAGCCAAATCAAATATTGACAAAATAAACGAGTTTACTGAAATAGTTACCATCAACGGATTCATTGCTCAAAGAAGTCTTCGGAGGATTCCATATCAAAATGCCTGAAAGATCCTCCTGCGCCTCATATCACCTCGTAGATTTTACAAGAAAATGTGATACACGCATATCTGAGTTTAAATGTGAAAGCTACAAGTAGCTTTCTAGTTCACCTGGTTGCGCACATGTCGACTATGAGCACGATATTAACGGCATTAGTTAAGAGTCAGCTGAAACCAAGATGTAAGTTGGGGCTATTTTTAGCCAGCAGCAATAACTGTCAGAACATGTTTTGAGAAGAAAACCCGATTATTTTTACACAGCATCCAGTAAACCCTGTCCATTTAATTTTCCCATTAAGTTAAACAAAATTTGACTTTACCACCGTGTGTTTTCTACTATCAGCGATGTAATCGAAGGCATCCAGAGAAAGCGAGACGTTACTCAGCTTTGCAGTCATCTAGTTCTAATTGTTTATAGGATTATCTAAACAACCATAATTAGATCGAACTATTTAATGTCCAATCCACACACTACGCACCACAGGCTATTGTGAACGCATACCCATGCTCATCTTCTCATTTGTTCCTTCATTTTACAATCCAGCCATTCTACTTAATACCCACATACTTATACTACACACTTGTTCTTCGTGTCGGTATTCGGCTCACCTGAACCACCCATTTAACCGCATTTCAGCAGCCTCTCGTATTACGCCAGAATATGTCGGTATCCTGTTTTTGCTTAATAAATATTTCCCGGAAGAAAGCTTTCTGCTGTTTGTGGATTCCATTAAACAAATGACAACTTATACTTCAATTTATTCCTATCACTTATTTCGGAGTTAATCTTGATTGAAAATATGGCGTGATTAATTCATTCTAATTATGTGTCCTGGTCGATTTCAAAATAATATACTTTTAGACCTAGTGTTTAAAAGCCCTTTCCATTTCCGATCACCCTTTGGAGCATTTTTCAATGTGTATGTTCCCCACTTGATATTCTGTCCATTTTTTGGTTGCCCATTGACTGTCCGATGATTTCGTGCACTATACCACCCCCCGGAGGAAAATTGTCAAATGCTGCTGAAATTTATCTCAAGCGATGCATTCAGCCTGTAGCTTTGCATCGATGTACAAATTTGAAAATGTTCAAATTCAAATTACAGCTGACAACCTAATGCTGTCGCACCAATTCGTTATATCCTTCACCAACTCCGTGTACAAGCGCTTACTTTCGTCCCGTGGCCTTGAGCTGCATTTGGTGTTCTTTACACTAAAAGACTACCATGGAAGCCGCGGTTTATTTCGTCGGTGAAATGCAAAATTACATTGGTAAGATTGATTTGGAATGCAGCTGGTTACATTATTGACCACGTGTTTTGTTATGTGTACTATAACTGTCCGAGTCCAAAAACTTGAAGTGAAACTATTTTTTCCACTGAAGGGATGAGTATATGATCGCCAGGGTACCCTATTCGCCATTTATCCAAAGTGTGTTACCGGCTTGAGTCAGGTACAGTCAGAACGTTTATCTTTTTTTAAATAATGATCATATGACCTGGCGAAAATCGAACGGTGCGAACTATGACGAGTTCCGCCAGATTACGTCCGGTTATATCAACCATGCCCTATGTATCATTCTTATTAATTGTTAGATAGCAGGTATAATTTTGTAGACTGAACGAATGCTGTAATGATTTGGTCAGCAGCACCATAAAGCACCAAACAATACAGGACGGAAGCAAAACCTGAAATAAGGCCACAATTCGTTCGTAGTTCATCTACAAACAACACATTTGGTCAACTTCAAAGAAGTTCGGCAATGTTGTCAACATATTTTGATATTTTCAATCATATAAGTTCAATTGTTGGAAGATTGAATGTTGTTGAATTCAAATCTATCAATAAAGCCATAGACCATTGCGTTGTATGCTGAACCAGCGCCATCTACGTGATAAATCACACAATGGTACTTCATCCGCTGGACCATTTCTATGGGTTTGTGTGATACAGCAAAACGGGTGGGTAACGGAAGTTAACCGTGAGATTCCTCAGCTTCTCGCTTGGCTTCAGATTCAACTGACGGGACCTACTGCCGGTGTATATCAGTCAAAATCCAGTTTGTAAATAACAACACTACTCCGAACTGAATCGCATAGTTCGTCAGTCATCAACTTTGTTGAAATCCTTCGCGTTGTCTTCAAAAGACTAAAATTAGGAGTCAGATAGAACCGATTTTAAAAAAAATAATCATCTCTTCTTCTCCAGGTAAGGAAATTGTTCAATATCTTCCATTTTGAGATCAATAGTTCGTTTGCAGCGATTTTGATTTTTGCTTAGATACGATCTACTATACCAACCAACTACTCATCCTGGAGAGAATCGAAAAAGATTAATGTGAGTTATATCCACATAGTATCTGTTTGGCAAATTTCCGGATAACAAGGAAGTACTTTGGTGCCGGTTTTTTCGGAATACTCCAAAAATGATTATATTTGGGAGTTAAGCACGAAGTTGATTGAGTTCTATAATGTAAAGCTGGTTATTCAGTTTTGCCGCGTGTAAACTCTTTAAATAAAAAGCGTTTGAAAACGGCATTTTTCGTGAAATGCCAGAGTAGTGGTATCTCGTAATGAAGGCCAATATCTACACGCTTAGATAAGCCGTTATTTTGCCCTGCAATTCCACATTGTGCTTCCACATTAACTTGTTGTAAACGTTAAACACAGAAAGTGGGATAATCATTGTCGAGAACCTTTCTTGTGGTTTACAAAATGTGATCTGTTGAATAGTGGAATTATTATTACACTACCGGAAAACAGCGGATGACTGATTTAAAAGGTAACAAACTTTACCGATGGCCAATTTTTTTAAAGTTATTTCATTTCGAACACGACGAAGATTTCAGATCAACACAACAAATTTTTGTTCATATATTCTGAAGCATGTATGTAAACACAGGTTCCAAAGGCATCCCAGGAATCACGACACATAAGTGAACATAAAAAATGATATTAATCTGTGACTAATCAGAAAGTATGGACACAAGTCTGAAAGTTTAATTACACTCGTTTCGCGATAGTGCTCAAGTTATTTATTTTATCTTCGTCGCTCTGAGCATGAAACCTGTAGGACGTAACTCGACAGTTAGTTGTGTTAACACACACACGGCTAGTTAATTTTTGAGTGCTACTCTCAACAACAACGACAAAATCGGTGGTATTGTCGCGTTGTTTATTCTCAACGATCTGAATGCGAATAAAACATTACTCCGCAAGCTAACGAATAGAAATTTCATAGTAACTTGGGGTTCTTCCGTATTCAATCCAAAATTAACAAAACACCACTGATACGTGAGGAAATTTTGGAGCGCGTTACATGTCTATTAAATTTGTTAGTACCGTTGTAACACGGGGTTGAACGTGCTAGTTGGTTTGGTGTTTAGTTGACATTTCTGGTGCAAGTGTTTCCGGAACGAAGTCACATGGCGTTGTCATCCCAAAGATAGGGACATTCAGGTTTTTTTTAACAAAGTTTTCCTCACCGGCATAACAAATCCATTGACTACTGAAATGTATATAACAGGAATGCTAATCTTTGCTATCAGCGGAATGCAAAATTTGGTAAGCCATTTGGTCGGCTAGTATGCGTGTGAGTAGGTGGGCAACTTTTATATAAATACATTGGTAAATAACGAAAGCAAGTATCCAAACCAGTAGAAAGAAGGATGCACCCACAGATAAATAAGCAGGTAAACAGTCAGAGAGGCTATTTGATGGCTAGGTGATTTTGGTGTCGCATATGAAGTAATTGGACGGACCTGGGTTAGCTGACAGCTACACTTCACGGTTTTACTTGTTTCCACACTTTCCACCTTGTAAGTATAGTGTTACTTGGTTAATGTAAACGTGTACGAAATGATGACTTTTATTAACAGAAAGCTGACGGCAGTGCAAATTGATACAATTTTTAGTGCTGAAAAATCAGCCACCAGGAACGTTGAATTGTCGCTGTACCCTTTAACAATTGTTGACTGAAAGCTGAATAACTAAAATGTAAAAAAAGCTAATTTCATCCATAACATGCATTCGCACTTATTGTTCATCTAAACTGTTCATTAGACAGTTAACCTCATAGAAAGGTCCACTTTTACTGTATTCAATCCGTGAATCTTTCCAAAAATTGAACCCCTCTGATATCTAGTCGCAAAGATATCGCTTATAAATTTACCCACTCGGTAGCCTAGACATAAATTACTGAATAAAAATGAATTTTTCCCAGCCGAACTCTCAACTAATGTGGCTATTTTGAGATAATGTTGTCCAGTATGAATCGAGAAGTAGGTGACCTGTTTGCGTAATTCGTAGTGCTCTGCAAAATTTTGTGAAATCAGTTTGCTTAGCAATGAATTTCATATTGACAATTGTTGCAATCTGTCGAAAATTTCTCAAATAAGAGTACTTTCATTAGTTTCTCAACACTGTTTGCGATGTCCACCTGGACTTGTTTCTCTTTCTCTGTTATCTTCCCTGAGTATTTCTTATAATTTGCTTATATAAATAGGTGTGCTGACTAAATTCAACCCGTTTGCTTCAGTTGTTTACTGATGAATGCAATTTCTATCAATTCCCTATATGCCTAGTAGAAATTCGATTCCAAATAGGCTCCCCAGTGAGTTCCGTAGAAAAGTGATTATCAGGTGTCCCAAAAAACGTTATACACGCTCTCGGAAGCAAACATACATTGCTAACTACGTGTTCCATAGTCATCCTAATATGCCTCCAAATGTTTGTTTATCTGGTTGTCATCCGGTGTGCGTAATTGAAGACGGACCAGAATACATCATACACAATACAGTTGTTGTTACTTGCAAACTATTTCCCAAGTAACTCTTAATTCAGATATTTTGCATTCATAAATTTTGATCTAGTGAACGGATTTTGGACAGTTGGAGCTGTGCAGCAGTTCAGTGGAATTTATTTTAATTTAGGCGCAGAATATTCTTTGGGTGCACAAACAAAACTCGTCACATTGCTTGAAACCTATCAGCGGTTGTGCTGTACATAAATTAAATATTCTGCATAACAAAAAACATCATAAACATTTGTTTTCCCGAGTCCCCTGTGGGTGTGTTCGGAAAAGGATAAGAATATGAAAATCATTTGCAGAAATCAATCGACACTGACTCGCAGAGAATACAAATGAGGTGGTAACCTAGATGTAGGGCTGGTGACCACGGTAGAGAAGATTTTCCCCTTAATCCTAACCTTGGGTTTCCATTGGTTATCTGATTAAACTTGACAGACTGTTGGTTACCAGCTTATTTGACACGGAAGTGAAACTCAAGTCTAATGCAACTTTGTAATATCCAAAGTATTTTACAATATTTAGGTTTTAACTTTGCTGGTAAATCAACGGATGATTGTTTGAATGCGACGTAGTCCTAACACGTATGCACTTGTTAGCATAAACCAAAGCTGAGCGTTATATTTAGTACATTCTGGAGTGAAATTTTCATTGAGCCTCATAGCGAAAATGGACCAGAATCATTGATATTTCGTGAGAGATTCAGGTTTACAAACTAAAGTGCGTTGATAATCAGTAACATACCGGCGTTCAACCACAAAATCAGCTAACGAAATTGGTCAAAACAGCGACAACATTTCAGTCAAATACACGCGCTGCATGAGTAAGTGGGTAAAGTAAGCATGTAGTCAATCAATACGAAGTACACCGTTCAACGTCAACAATGTAAATTCAAAGATACTTACATTTCGTCCACATTACACTGACATTTGACTTTAACTGTAGGTAGTTTTACTGTTCTAGCTGTTGACATGCTCAGAGTTCTATGAGTGCAAGCAGCTAATTATTACACACATTGTGAGACAGCAGTGCCCGTCAACTCCCACGAAAATAATGCGTTGATTTTGTTGCTGTTCTATGTTTGGCACGACAAGGAACGTGTAATTCACTGACGCATGTTTGTTTATTTGTATAACTCGATTGTAAATTTGTTTCTTTTTGCTACTTATTGTGTGCAGTGAACAGTCAGAATGCTTCTTCTAACTCAACTGTACGCAGTGAACATCCGTCTTCTTTACCTTCATGACTGTTATTGTTTACCTGTTAAAAGTTTATTGCTTGGTATTGCTCGAAACGTTCTTAACTGAATTTATATCCGACTGTTCAATAAGTTCATTTTTCGTTCCCTGGTGGCCACTTGTTAACTTGTTTTTGGATGCTTCATTTGTACGCTTTTTTCTGCCAGATAATTTGAATCTCTGGTTAAACAACGAGTAAGGCGATAGTGCACATCTATAGTAATTTTTTTGTACGGCACTATATAATTTGCATCCACTTTTGACGTAATTTTCGATCTCAAAGTTAGTTTTATTGATCCGAATGTCTGAATCAGCGTCACTGGAATTGTCGGTCACACGTCACTGAGTATATTTTCCTAAATCACTAGCAGCAATTGTGCAACAAGGATTGTTGTAAGTCATCCGTTGGTAGGGTTCGTCAAAACTGGATATCATTGTCACCACTGATATATCAACCCTGTTCACGATCTCTTGAGATGGACAATTTGACCGTTTTGCAGGTGACATCGTACTAGACAGGACAAGTTAGTCGTACGTAAACGAATACCTACATTTATTTGTGATTAATGTCTCTGTTGCGCGGGACCCGTAGAGAAATCAAAATAACGGTTTCCTTAATTCAGATGGATGGCCTAGACCTAGGTCTGGATATGTACCACTAACGATGTTTATCTATAACAGAAATTGGAATGAGTTTGCTTTTTTAGAAAGAGCTAGCTAGCGAATCTGACAAAAACGCATTTGCTTTTTCAAAGTACAAAAGATCAGAAGTTTCTTATTTTGGACTAAGGAAATATTCACACATTAAATACTGCCGGAAATACTCCAACGCAGTTTCATAAATGACGATTATGTCATTGTTCATCAGTCACTCTGGGTATTATGAAACAACCTGATTAGAAATGTTTCTTAGCCGAAATGTGCGCTACATTGCTTAACGCATAGTCAGACTGAAGAAACCAGAAATGTACAAGCATTGTTCTTTCAAAAAATCTGGTATGCTCACTTGCCCATTGTGTGATAGGGGTGGGTTGTTGATCTATATCTCTCCTTGCCTTTAATCGAAGTGAGATGTTAACTTTGATGACTATAAGTTGAGCGCTCTCATTCTGTTTTTGAATAGCTGGACATTCTCTGTCCTCAACGTTAGTATAAAGTTTGCTGAATATATCAGCCACACATGATGCATACTGACTGGTAATAACGTGTATAAGAGCATGAACGATTATAAGCAAACGGATTACAAATGTTATCCCAAACCAGTAGGTATTGAACTGAAAATCCGACTTAACTTTGTAGGTCAACGGCACCTGGATGCAAGGCACACAGAAATTGGTGGTTACCAGATATTTTGACCACAGCAAATAAGTAGAAATATTCTTTCATGATGTCGGAATAAATGAAACCGTTTCCGTTCAATTAACAGGCAGTTTCTTCCTGGACAAATGGGTTGCACCGCAGATACTACTTACATTAGCTATCATACACCTGTTTATCGTAAATTGAAATAGGTTGGAAATTGGCGATTAGCTCCGACATGTATATTCATTCACTGCGGCTACAGATGTATACGATGCAGCTTTCTACAAACAATTGGTACCAGTTGTTACTAGCAAAGTGCTGGATGACTGTTTCAACCTGCGCGTTTTTTCAGCCCCGTTAACCTCGAGATGTCCAGCCCATAATCAGAGAGCAGTTATCAGAAGTTTCATTCATATACAATTTCACTACAAAACAGTATCGCGGTTGATATGTTTCCTTGAGGGTATATGGGTTAGTTGCACTGACTGGTGCACTATTCATGATCATATTTTGAAAACGGTGAACCACTGATATTTGTCCTGCAACCGTTTGTATTCACTCGCTTTGACAACAGTGCACTCCAAAACGTTCCCTCCGTCTGAAATAAACGAAGTAGCCAGCAACTTCTCCATTGCATAAGTAAAACTACATATTTTAAACGCAAAATAGCTAACCCAGATATAGACACTGTATAGAGGAACCAACTATATGCTATTGTGTATAGTAATCATGAAAACAGGTGTGCTTTGCTGGTTGCAGTACGTGAACTTGTTGGGTGTAGCAATGCGTTTGATTGGAGCAAAAGAGGACAGAGTTGGACAAGGTGAACAAATTGGACAAGTAAGCCACTGAACAGGGTAAACAAAATGGTTTTACGAACTTTCATTGATGTTACTTTCTAGGTGATTACTATGAATACCACTGACCGTTATCACGTTGGTGTGCTAGTCCAACTTTCTGTGTGTTATCGAAAATGTGGAGACATTGATGAAAACAGATAAAATAATATTGCCATGTTTATTAGGTAAGCTGATATGCAAACACTCCCTACAAGTTTCTCGCAAGAATTATATGACGCAGTGAAAATTAACTGAAGCACTTAGTAACATCAAAGTAGTCAATCATACTGAGTGAGCAAAAGTGTGGTGTCATCTGCCTTTGAATTTAAAGCGTGCAAGGTGGAAGGAGTAACTAATAGTTTCAGAATTCCTGCATTCAATAACTATATGAACCTAACATTGCGATCGTTGGCACCGAGAGTCTTCGAAGTTTTTTGCAAGGTTACCCCTGTGCGATGTCACATCTTCCGGGAGATTTCCCTATCCGACGTTTTTTTTGGACGTATTGATTGAAAACCGCCGGACATGTGTTCAAACTAATAGGCTTCCACTTTTTAAAGCTGCTAAGAAAGGTAGTACACATTTCTCCCTGTAACTCCAGTCATTAGAACTCCGTGGTCAACTATATACCTGTCAGGTATTGTAGTATAGTTGGTGGTCATACGTCGTGGTTTCGATTAACCGGCATATGCGATGCTGCCTACACTCACTGATATCAGAACAGCTATCCACCAAATACACAGAAATTTCACAATCAACCACTGTTACGATCTGAAGCAACCGGCTGCTTCGCCGACGTTTTTTAACGTACCGTTCGAGAGTGAATAGTAGGTGCGAGTGATGCAAAATATGAACAGCTAAGCTGTTTAGTTGGTTACTGCCCAAACCTTGCGGGTTCACTAATTCCGAAGCATCATTACCCTATAATTTCAGTAGGTTTTCGAAATGATTGCCAACTTTTCAGAGAAGAATGATATTACAAAACTTACAATCCTATGTGCGGTGCATACATTGTGAACCCAAGAAACCATTGAACTCTAATAATATTGGCCTGCTACATGATTTTAATCAATTACTGCAAAGCACCTAATCTGGTTTTCATGTGAAGCGCAGTGAATTGTGCTATGTATTCACTTTACATTTCCACATTTCAGCGATATGAGAGATAAAAATCAGCAGGTAAAATTCGTAAAGTGAGACATTAGCAATTAGGGGAAAAATTCGAAATATTACGCTTTTTTGAGAAAACTCAGGAATCCATAATAATTTTAGAAAATTGCCTCCAACCATTGCTATAAAAAAACGTTGGTCTTTTTTATTTTGACTGGATTCTGGTCACCAATTTTAGATAATCTCATTGTTTTCAACAAGCGGTTGATAAGAAGGGTCTAAATGCCAAAAATGGACATTCACGCAAAACACGATGCGTGTTTCCGATATACTGACCTTAATTTGTGCTGCAATTTAAATTGAGTAATGCACACCTACTTCTTTCAAGTATGCTATCAAATATTCAAGGGAAATGTGACTATCTGTAAATGACATTTTTGTGTTGCGCTGAATGACCCTATGAACTGACCATTATTTCTGACTGACAAATCTATAGGACAAAAGCAAGCTTGCTCTCTTATTATTCGACTAGCCCATGCATTTTTAAAAGACCAAGGGAAGTCGGTCACAGTGACTGTAGCCACTGAGGTGAACAAGATCAGCAACTGTTAGCAATATGTTAGCTGTTATCGGTTATCGTTCGTCTGTATTCAAATCGTTGTTTGCTCAGCCGGTAACCTAAGCCAGTAAGCTCAGTTCTGTCCTCAGAGTGCCAGACTAAGCAGAGACAGATTGATCTCATAATTTTGTCTAACCGTTTTAGGATCCAGCCTACTTTTTAAATCCGTTGCTACTCGCCAGGTGATCCAGTACATTAATGCTGACGTTCACACTAACCCGATAAAAAGCTACTTTGGACCACAATTGTCATATGTGGTGGAATCAGTATCAATTTCCCTAGTCACATATTCGCATTGTAAAAGTCCATCAAGGCAACGTTCCTTCAAGGAAAACCCGGAATACTTTAATCCCACTATCGTTTTCTCAAATTGAATATTGTTTCTGTGAATGTTACTACACATATTCCTGTTGTTAGTCTCATCTATGAGCTTAAGGTTAAAACTTTGGTTGCCTCCCACTCTAGGATCGACTGCTAGTTAAAGTATCTCATCTGATAATACCTCAGCCTTCACAAGTGTTCCGTTTAGTCAGTTAAACAGTAGGTTATTTGCGTCGTATTCATCCAATAGCAGTTCAAGGTTTTGCTGCCGCATATCGAAGTATCGGTGGTGACGTCTTTTAATTATGTCACATACCACAACTGGTTGAGCAGACAAGATTCACTTTTGGACCACGTTGAGTTTATGATGAGGTGAACAGTGAAAATGCATCCATGAGTGTCATGGGCGTTAAATCGGTTGAGCGGTGCAGACCTTGGTGGTTATAGACCGGCAGTACGTGAGCAGTGTTGTTTTAAAAAGTGGTCAAATAGATTGATTGCATGGAATCCCGTCAGTAGAAGAGACAACTGCACATGTAGCTAAAAACAAAACAGGATTTTAATCCACAAGGTGCTACACAACACCCTCCGACAACTCATCAGCGAGCTAGTTACTCATATGATGCTCCTCAATCTCATACTCATTAGTTTCAATTATAATATAACAACTAGGCAAAATCAGCGGTACATAAGAAAAATCTGCCCAATTTTCAGGCCTAATGAATTTAAATTTTCAGAGGACATTACTTTGTTGTTCATCAAAAGAAAAATAATATTACATTATGGGAATTGAGATATGTGTTGTAATATTCAACTTCCTAATGTGAGTTTCAGTCGAATCATCAGACTTGGGAAACAGAACTTGAAACTACGCTAATCTCAGTATCTTCGCTCAGCTGGTTGAGGCAAGCGTTTATAATCTGTCTTCATACTGACTATTTCTAGCCGAGCTGGAGCTAGTAAATTATCCGTTGAGCGAATAGGGAAGGTGTTCTCTGACTATCCCTATTCATGGTAGTTTACCAAATTTGTCAAAACGTTAACCTCCTTGGCTCTCCCGAAATTACGTTGTTGGTCGTGAAATTCCAGTAGAGGGCACGGAAAGTATATTTGGATAGATAAAGACATCTGCATGCTTTTCAGTCACGTCACTTATTGGCTGTTACAAATCGGCACATGCACGTTTAGGGCATAACAATTAAACAAATTGAGGGAGGCCATTCTCAGCTCATGTTAATTTGTTTCGTTGACAACTTTCGCGTATATAACGCATGTTGGTATATTTCGATGAGTTGTGCATTGTTGAACATCAGTAATCGCAGAGTTCGACTGTGTGACAGGATATTAATTAGTTGACATATTCAACTAAACGTCCTACATAAAAGAGACGCACATCAACAGATCAGTGTGGATTTTTCCAAACAGCTTCATCGCTTCGTTTGCTTTGTATCATTGCATGAACCAACCAACTCCGGGTGGGCTCAGCTGTTCGTTGTGAGAATTAGGAGCTTAACAACGCCGGACGATACTCATCAATACACAACTCCTAGTGTTTTGTTCAAACTTGTTGTTGCAGCGTTTTTCCGCAAGGCTACCGATAAAGTAACTTTTGATGGATTTTTTCCAGGCTTAACTCTGTCCGTTTGTTCTGAACCCCAGGTTTGAAATTATATCTCTCTTCTAATTTTAAGTTTACAAGTGGGTGAAAAATTGAGGCGTGTACAATCAACGGTATCTGCTGGACACCCAACGGACGCCATGATTTAGCTGCAATACAGCTGCGATTCAAATCAGACGCCTTATTTATTGATTGCTCAGGCAAGTTCCTACTATTTACTGGAGGACTGAATCAGAAACTGGATGTTTCAGGGTTCCTGGCCCTCTTCTGTGTTCCCGTTTCAAACTGGATGAATCCAAGACCCGACTGAAGTTGAAACCGACTGTTGAAAGCACAAGATATGAGGCACAATTAGTTGGCAGATACAGATTTACATTGAAGAACCACAGTGCACATTATACTGTCTGTGTGCTTGAGATAAGCAATTAGAGTGCTTTTACGCTTTTTTCACCCTCACTCTAGCAGTTAGATGTCGACAGATATCCACTTACTTTCATACTTCGTATCTTTCTGCGTTTGTGTACCAAGACTAATATGATAATAAATGGAAACATATCTAGTAATTCTTTCACCTTATACTCTCTGATGATTTTAGTAGCACACGTTCAAACTTGCCAATAGTTCGTTATGACTTAGCGATAATTTGCGACTGAACTGAAGGTAATCGAACATAAGTGGTGTTTCTTTTCACGCGCGAAACTAAGGCGAAAGGCTGGAAGTGATACGATGACAGGCATCCATAAAGGCTAAGTTTGCTGAAGAAGCTTTGTAACTGTCGGTGGTTAAGTGTGGATTCTTTCCGCCCCAATCTTGTTGTCCCCTGCCAATTGTTGTGAGCGTTAGCATTACCCTTCAAGTGGTATTTGTGAAATCATTTTGTCTAAGTGATGTTCCGGTATGACTGTAACTGGCCCGGTGTCGAGTGTGGTTGATGTCGCCCCATTGACAGTGTCCTTGCAGCGGTGCAATTATTAATGAACCCCCCCTCGGCATATCGACCAAATGTGTACGGGACAATCAACGAGTTTCCATTTTGTGTAGTTCGGCCCCGTAATCAATAATTTATTGCCAGGCGGAACTTCCGGAAAAATGGAGTTTTAGAAGTAGTCATATTCACATAGGTGCAGGTTAACATTGTTGTACAACCCAAGCGAATTAATTTGTCGTCAATTAAAAAATGATAGATCCCCGCAAATGTACGCTCCTTCTGCAAACAGTAAGTGCTTAATGCAGTTGAACTCCGTGTAATCGTTCGGACTTAAAAGCTACCAGTGCCTTCAGTCAATGGAGACCAGCGTATCGGTGCCACTTCACATTGTGTTTACCAATTTGTATGTAACTGCGGAGAAAGTTACATAGTCAGAACCAAGAGATGCTTGAGCTCCAGAATGAAGGAACATTTACCCAAATGGGTACAGAAGTCTGTGTTACCGGAGAATGGTAATGTTGCTGAAACGCGTAAACAGCCAGTTTCCTCAGTCGCTAGACAAATCCTGATCACCGGTCACGCCATCGATCCATCTTGTGCATTCAGAATCCTTTTGCTTCATTCTAACGCGAGATTCTTACGGTTTGCTGATACAATTGCAATTAATCGACTCGAACCAGCTCTCTGTGTCCAGAAACAGCTGCTCGTTAACTTGATCCTTCACTGCATTCAATGACTTATCCTAACCCGCTTATTGATTACCCACCCTTAAGTCGTTTGTTATAAAAATATCGATACGTTTAGTAATATTCTCGATCAATATTCTCTCCTTACCTCGTTCAGAGTTGAACCTCTAACGGTAGAAAATGAAACTACCAATCCCTGTGAATTGTGCGGGTGGATGATTTAGCCGCTAAAATTGTTTCAATAAGACAACTTTGTTCAGCTTATCCTGAAAGTGTGTAAACAATGCAGTTTGGATGATCATCAAATCGAGCAGAACGCCCGAATGAATTATCGTGGTCTTGTTCTAAGTTTAATTAGTGTAAAACTCTTCTGATATGCCCCTAATAATATCATGCAAGTACGCACTTGCTTGTCTCGAGATAATAATCAGAAGTCAGCCTGGTCGCTCAAAGACACATTGCGTACCAGTTGACAGAACCACTTCCAGAAGTGGGTGTGAAATAAACAGTGATTTAGTATTCATTAGCTAACTCGCGGTGTTACGTGGGCGTGGTTTTATTGTCTTTGAAGCGCACATAACTGATGTATGTCAAAAAATAAACCAAACTCATTAGACAGTTTTCTTGCTTCTATCAAGGTTAAAAATGTAGACTCATCATATACCCTGGATTGTGATTGCCGCACGATCTTCTTTTTCCAAAATATAGCCACCTGGTGGTATACCTGGGAGATGGACCTAAAGCTTAGTGTCGCGATCACAGGATCTTGGTTCCGTAGGGCACTGAAACATTAGTAAAGTGGTAGATATCCTGGTTGCTTTTTAAACCCACCTCAATCCGTGTTTGTTACTATCTATTTAGCGAAGAGTAGTACACTCTCTTGAGGGAATAATGCAAGCTTCATTAACTTTGTTAAAATAGTTTGAATGCCATTGATCGCCCTAATCACTTGCACCCTACAGCGTATCAGTTGGAGTGTAGTCTTCAAATTGTTGACAGCATATTCAAGCTGGTCGCAAATGTACGCTTCATCGCTTGCCACCTCCTCATCGCTACCTACTCTTTTGTCGGGCGAGTGCTTCTGCTTCCTACGTATTTCAAATGCTTATACGTTGCAGGAATGAATTCTGCCAAATTCAGCGAACTTGTTGGAAGATACGCTGTTTTGATTTCTACGTGTGTTTAACATCCAAGTTACGACAAAATTACTAGCTCATAGTTTGAATTTAGATCCAAATAACGACTTGTGGTTCTTTATCCGTAGCGTGGATTTAACTCGGATTGTTGCTTTCAGTCCAGGGTGATTGTTTAATGCCTGATAGCCTAAATATACAGATTCGTGTTTACTGTTGGCGGAACAAATTAGTCGCATAGTGACCAACTCTGCTTATTATGTCGAAAACTCTGATTTTGTACAGTTGGCCATCAGCAATTTGTGGAGTTGCCTATAGTTATTCGACAAGGCATTAGCGCAGTGCCGTTACCCTTATGGTAACTTATCCGGGTTTATTGAAATATTCAGTAGACATTTGCTTTTGATATTTCCATCCCAGAAAATGATAAATGAGTCCAAAGTACAGTCAAAATTCTGATTTAGTTCATTCAGTCCTGACGTTCGTTAGGTTAGGGCACAACAGATAGCAGCTGACCTTTCACTAGGAACGCTGCCATCAATCACTTATTTAGGACCAGGCATTTTTTTAGACATAATCAATTACAACACTCCTGAGGAAGGCCACCCGAGGTGCTTGAAACGTAGAGTATTAAAACTTGCTCGTAACGTTGTGTTATTCGCAATCTGTTTATCAATATCCACATATACTAGAACATTTGATCGGCATAACAACCAGAGCGGCTGACGATGAAACGACTAGTGTATGATGCGTTTTATGCGTGAAGATCATTTTACCTAAAGGTTCTTCATTCTAGTGCAATTTTTCGGCATATCTCACTTACAGTGTTTCAATTTCGATTGGCTTCAGTAGTCTATACTGCGTTTCGAAAATGTGCTAATGCGGTTGCACTACTTGAAGGTGCCTTGCAACATGCAGTAGAGATGTTTTTTTATCTTAATGCCTAGTTTAAATTTCCGCCCACTATCGAAAACGGTGCTCATTATCTTTATATTATGTGGGCGTCGGCACATCCCTAACTGACTTTATATTGCCAAGCAACTCTCAGGAATCTCCGTTCACATGTGCACGTGACGTTTAGTAGTTCATTCGACTCAACACCTGGTACAATGTGAAGTTGGCTGTATCCAAGCACAATCTACTGTCTGGTAAACTTGTGGCAGCTGCTTGGTCTTTGATCCACAAACCAGTTGTTGGTATCGAAAGCACGTACCACAAGAACAGTAAATCTTCTTACGGAATAGCTGGCATGTTTAAGTCGAGTAAACAAAGTAGTGAAGTGTACGAGGCTGAGGGGAAAATTATAAAGGTGTAAACAACCACCATTTACCGAGAATCACATGTATACTCTTCGTCAGTTGGCCAATCGCAGTAAAAGTAACTTGTTTTTTCATTGTGGGTGTGAGGTCTGTCGGCTAAGGCTAGTCAATATGGACGCAGTTTACATAAACGATGGCAATATGGTTTATGGGGTCTGCACAAGATGAGTGTTGCGAACTATCATGCGACTCACAACATGACTACCAGGATTTCCGTATAACAAAATGCCGGATGTAGAACAAAAACATTGGATCTTTGCCTTGTTAAATCAAAATCGGTATCTCTCATACCGTACAACCTAACTTACAGAAGGTTATAATAATAAGTTCGTATCCTAATTTGCCATTTTTCTAGACTGCTTGACACGATAAAAGGTCACGCACACTCGGTCGGTCACCACACACCCAGAGTTCTTTCAAGCAAACTGAACAAAAACATTTATTGCTAGAACAACAGAAATTGCAATAAGCACTAGCTGACATTCACACGTGTTTCGTTCACAAAATGTCTCCGTTGGCTACATGAAGGAACCTGTCCGAAATCTGATCCACTTATTTCTGAAGAAACCAGATGTTGGAAGTGTTTTTTGTGCGCATGGACAGAAAAAATGTTAAATCAAATGACGCCAATGATGGCTGGGTATTCTCCAAGATGTATCAGGTGAAAATTAATTCATTCAGCCTGCTATTGATTAACTGCACTGTCATTAGGCATAGCTTCCACACAACATGTACAAATAATATGTCCAGGTAATTTTCTGCGCAAACTTAATGATTCGGATAGAACCAGCTGGAGGTATTCTGTCTTCCAGTTCGTGCTAGGTCAGATTTGGTGTCCAGTCTTTTTCAGTTGATGACGCGTAGTTTAACAAGGTACTTGTCACAAAAACAGTGGAGTACATTAGGATGAGCATAAAGTTAATGGAATAAAGGTCAATATTGAGTATGATTAAGGTAACAGGTGTTAATACACTTTGAAACGAATAGCCGGCTTACTAACAATGTTACATGTTGTGAAATGTAAGCAACACAGATTGTTGGCAAACATACAATAATTGTACGAGAAATTCTGGCTATTCAAAAAATCTATAAGGTCACCCCGAAACCTAGTAAGATACGTAGTAAGCCATCTTAACTGGGTGCCGACAACCAATCATTATACATACTAGACTGATAAAGTGACAATCTTATTAGATCGAAATCATGATTTCCGTTTCCACCTCCTTCAGAAAAAAACTAGCATTTTACAGACATATCTGAATGGTTAACTCGATTCCCTTCTTTCTTTGACTTTTCCCTTGACTTCGATCTGCTGCACATATCAACTACAGTAGGATATAAACCACTGTCATTATACACTTGACCCATGACCTTCAGTGTTCAGAATCAAACAGTTGCTCACCCCTTGCCTGCTTTATTTATCAACAAATGTACGACTAGCTCACAAGGTCTAAAGCAACTCACGTGTTGCGGATGAAAAATTAGCACTAACCATACATGTTGATCAGCAGGAAGTTGCCTGAAGATTGGGACACTTATCTTACAAATAAGTGATTCGGTGGATGCCTTATTTATGGTGAGTTCAAAGTGCAGAACTCCTGGCAGTGCTGCTAGACTGATATCTCCGAATAAGCTTCAAGCTGTACTGCAAGTAATTGATTTTGTAGGTTTGTCAATTGTGAGGAGACCCAACATAAATGTTCTGGACCATCGGTGGATACAAAACAGCGAAGGAAACGGCGTGTTTGTACGCGCACTACAAACACCTGTTAGGTTTGATGTCACGCCGAGTGCTTAAAAATTTTCCGGCAAAGTCTCAGCTGTTCGGTTCAGTTCAGAAACAGCACCTGTTAGGCAAATTGAAGTGGTTCAGTACGCGAACAGATAAGCCAGGTAGATCATAGCGGCGGAGCTTTCATCTCGTGGAATCTTACACATTAAACAAATCAGTCAAGGAGTGAAACTGGAAGGGAAACTTTGTAATCAAATCTTGCGTTCCCCATTGCTTTTCTTAACTTTATATACGGAAGTCTGAAATTGTGGCATACTTTATCAACACCTCTAAGAAAATTTAAACATCCGTGAATAAAGCATTTGCTTTACATCTCAATGACTGGACAATTGTATCTACTCACAGAAGTTGTGAACAGAACAGTATGGACACATTTCCAGACGGGACAGGCTTTTGAGATAGCAACAGCCGTTTTAAACGAAGTTTCAGCACACCCCATCGCCAACCCTTTGGATATCGCTTCCGACGTGATAGCCAATGGATATTTGCGAACAACCTAGTGCCAGTTTTTCGAAATATCAATGCCGTAACGGACAGATGGTTTTGCCCAAACTGACTACGTGGTAGCCAGCCATATAGAAACCAGCTAATTGAACACGTATGTCCGGCACAGAGTTCTACTAACTAAAGGGGTAGTTACAAAATTGGGAAAAACCCGTACAGTCATTCACCACGCTGGTCAGTCCGGAGTGGTTATTACGCAGAGAGAGGCAAACTGATTGCGGATACGTAACCACATATTTCAGATTAACTGACTTTCTCCTCGTATTACCTAGACCACCTTCCAACCAGTCATAAGCGAATGGGAAATCTATCAATTGACTCAGTTCATATAGAGTATTTTGAATTAAAACCAAACAGAAAACCCTTATGAGATGGTGTGCTGTAGCCAAACACACCATACAATCAAATACCTCCTAACACTCATATCTGTCATACACCAGACTCTATGGCCACCAGTTAGTTCTAGGTAATTCTAAACATACTGAGCTGTCTTATTTTAGTTGTGTAGTTGTGTGAGCAACGTGTGTCCATCTCTGGCGATCATTCAAAAATGGTTCGTTCAGTGCTCGGGACGCACATAGAAGTTCGCCGGCTGCCTTTACTCAAAACTACCAGTTGAAACAAGTCTACCGCAGAAACTAACTATATTCGGTACACGGTCAAACTTTCCCAGTGCTTGCACTAACTCAAACATAACACAGTTAAGTGCAGGCTGGGAATGTTGTGCTGGGATTACCCAAACTCCCTCTATTCAAAGCTTGAGTTATGTTTGCCAAATCGGATGAGTAATATATTGTGATCAAACGACCTGAAGTTTCTGCCGGTGAACTGGCAGTCATCGTCATTTGCTGCCACTCATTTTAACCTCCATGTTGGTAGTCAGGGCAGGAAAGTGTAGAGTATCAAATTCTTCGAATTGTCACTGGGGTGCTGTGCTACCACTTGGTCTTCACTTTTCACATGGAAAGTATCTTAAAAACTCAAATCAACTCTTAGAGTGGACAAGGGATTGATGAAAACAGCTTCCCCTTCTCAGGTAAGAGGGTTGTAGCTTTTAGTATATATCGATGGCATTCCAGTGGATTCACGGCGGGCACCAATAATCTTTGTGGATCCAGATTGACTGTCCACAACTCATTATTTCAAATGTTAAGGCCAGAGTTAAATTCCGTGCCGTGCAAAGACGTGCACTCCACGTTCATTTTGGTAACATCGAAAATCATGTCCACACTGAATTGTGCAGTTAATAACTCCAGCAGCCGTCGGAGACAAGTAAGGTTCAAGTAGAAAAAAATCATGTCCGTGTATCACCACGTTTGCCAATTTCATACCCGCAGTACACTAAAACATGCTCTACCTTCCTCACGTGATCAATGAAAGTTTGGCTATTTGTGACCTCAAACGTCGATTGGGCATTTATATCCTACGTACCGGCAAGTGACACTCAGTGACTCATCGACTATAACGCGCATGGCACTCAGTTCGTTTCATGCATTTTTCTGTGCCTTTACGAATGTGAGTGTAGACACACGCCTGGCTCTCGTTGCGACCAAATCGCACGGTCACTTCGATCGGTATGCAATTGAAGCGACCTCCCGTGGGAGTGGAAATCTAATTATCCCAGCGGACAGCCTACGGCCTCAAGAGGATGCAACTCGTGGCGGGAGTGAGAAGAGGCTTTTATCAGAGTAATTAGCTGACTGGACAAAAGAAGTAGACCAGGACATATCGCACTCAACGTCTTAGATGACAGACAGAGTGTGGGGGAAGACTGATGAAGTGGCAGCTTAATTTGATTTGCAGGGCCACTTAATGAGGTGAGGAGTGGCACAAGACTGTTGTACTCGATTGTCGAATTACAGAAGCTGTGGTTGAACTGGTTGAATGGGCGAAGTAGTATAACAGATTCTGATTGCCGCCAGAGGTGATTAGTTAGTCCGACCACCAGCCTGCAACAGGCAAATAAGCACAGACGGAATACTGTCTACAAGTAGGGTGTGCATCTTCGAGACAATCGAAGTTGTTTGCTACCTTGTGTGGGGAATTTATAAGACTACCGTTCTTGTGTAGTTTCGCATACGTTACAGGTTAGTGAAGCTGGACTTCTCAACAGAAACAGGGAGAATGTTACACCTTCAAAAATTGGAGTACCTACGACGAAAAACAAGACAGCTATTCTACTAACTTCATAATGGTGCTGACTGATGAAGAGACTCACTCACTCACAGAATCCTGCGAAAATCTCAAAGGCAACAAATTATTCAGTGTCCACATCAAAATTTTACACTGTATGGCTATTTCGTCTGAATGCAAGTTGCTTTTGTTGCTTGCAATTCTACGCTGAAAGTTTCGAAAGGTGATAATTTGAAGGTCTACAGTTTTTGTCTAAAATATATGAGCTACCGTTTCCATCTATATTGAGCTGATATAAGATCATTATAAACTGAAAAGAAGACAGGTTCAGTCAGCCATGTGAATCATGGAAACCACCATGAGAATAATTAGCAAGGTTACACGTTCCTTAAAAGCTTCCACACGTTTATTTTAAATAGCTCAGCCTCCTTCAAATATATTTAGTTAGGTGCCTGAGGTGACACCAATACTCTACGAATGGAATTGTATTTACTTTTTCTGGTGTTCACTATCAGTTACAGGATTCTGCGGAGAAAATTACCACTGCATTTCGAACGACGACTGATATAATGATATTACCGGTTGGTCTCGCATTAATTCGCAACTTTAACACATGTTCACATTCTTCAGGTAGTGACTGCACTAAAATCTCAGGTGTAACTTCACATTTTCAGAATGACCGAAGTGGCCCGCCAGTATAGATACGGTGTACATTGTCCGAAATTTGCACACCCAATTTTTAAGCTTAATTCTTTATCCAACTTGATCCACTTTATCCACTGTTATTCATTTTATGATCTGAATAACACAATCTAGAAAATAGTGAATGTCTTGTTGAAATGTCACTTAGTTTCTACTCCACTGAGTTGCCCTTGAACACAGTAGTCAGCTCAGCGGATTGGTTTCCTGTGAGGAATACAACAGAATCGTACCCTTATAGTGTTACTGCATACGCACCCTCAAACCGACAACCCACTACCACTTTCTTCCCTGTTTGAACTAATCAGAAACAACAGTTCACATTAAGAGCAAAGCTGTTATCCGCCCGTTCATTAGTTCTTGTGAGGGAAGAATCTGCACGTAATTGAGTTATCACCCGATTTACACCTGATGAGTTCAGACAAAGATACGATCAGTCGGGGAGTGTAAATTTGTTGGCTAGCACCGGTAGGCAACGAAAAAATCATTTCGGTTGTAGTCAATGCAATCTGTCAATCCGGTGTGAATTTCGTCTTTCAGCACCGACAAAGTTTAAAACAAGTTTTGACCTAATTATGGAGGATTATTGCTGTTTGAGAAGGTAATCCAGATATGAAGGTGAGTGGAGTAATCGGTGATTTAAATATCACACACGGAACTTGAGTAGATGTAAGAAAAATGTCACGCTATCCTCACTCAGAAAGATAGGGGGAAAATATGTTTGCATCTGTCAACATTCAATTATCCTCACCACTAGACGAAGGCGGTGTTAAGTTGTATTTTCATCATTCTGCTATCTACTGTAAATGTTATGTCCGTGCACGCATAAGTTTCCAAGACTTGTACCTCCCATAACGATGTCTACGGAAACGATTTTTAATGTTCTTAGATAAAAGATACAATGAGGAGAATATTTCAGCCTGTTCATTGATAACACAACCACAAATCTGGCTAATACACTGGCTTGTAGGTTATGTGAATACGCCAGCTACTACAATGTTATCATATATTATTTTAAACCAACAGACAAAATAAAGATCACGCGAAATATTGAACTGGCAAAATGTTCCCGGTAGATAGCTACGTACTCAAACACATCTCAACTGATTGCAACGAATAAACGTTCACGTATATGAGTAGGCACGAGGTTCAAACAATTTATTGAATAGAAACCGGTCTTCAGGTTCAGCCGACTCTCAGTGGTTGGCCACCATACTAGAACCTGAACCAAACGTTGTTTGACACAATAATACGTTTGATCAGAAAACTGCATAACCTGACCAAAGCCCATTCTTTCAGTGTAGCTGATTCTTCAGCAATTTACAAGCCTTCTAACAGACGTCGCAAATTTGTCAGGTTAATTCGTTTGAAAACAAATGATAGTTGTGCTCTGAGGTCGGTAGAGGTGTCACTGCTAATATATGAATAAACCAGTTAACTAATGTTTTCGCTTGGAGCATAAAACGAAAGATGTTCCTGAACGGCTTCTTTCAAAAGAAAAGGACAGAATGGTAGCGTCAATCAAACTGTGCCCTGCTATACTCCATAATTCTGAGAGAATCTTTGACATAACCGTTCTGCCGTGAATCACAACATCTTTAGTTTGTTTCAACATAAAGTAGTTCACTAGGGTGAAGGAAGTTGTCGGCTTGATCCTTGTTGAAAGGTGGACAGTTCATCAATAAGTTCAAATTTCCGACTCTATAATAGTATGATATTTCCGTTGATTAGTACGTTTCTACAAAAGTGAGGGTGTTAATTCAGTCAACGTGGTCAGAAAGCAATGAGTCCTGAAGTAATAGTTTGCTGTGTACACACTGGTTGTTATTAAAGACCAGCAATTGAAGTGAATGCCAGCGGAGGAGGACGTGTGCTGAAACACAGGGATTATTACAGTTTCAAACATTTTCTATCGTCACCTTGACCAATGTAAGACCAATGGAATTATTTCGAGACAATCTTGAGTTACACATCTATTGAGCGTGTAGTTTCAAAATCTGTGGTAAGTGCATATGCTTCCTTGTCATTGTGTTAAACCATTGATAAGAAGTTGCAAGCGGTTCAGAAGAACAAGTAGGATCATTGTATAGTAGCAGGATTAGCAGTCGGCGCGCTGAACCACCTCCTCGTGGTGTCGACTGAGCGGTCTTGGTGTAAACTTTGACTAGCTAAGCGTTCAGCAACTCCAGATAGGGCCAACCACTCTACCTGGTTTTAAAGTACTGGTTACAATCGATCAATACAATGGGCTTACCGCCAGCACCTCCGTGCAGGCTTCTACCGGTACACAGGATAGGCGAGCGGTGTACGCCTATTCAGAATGTGGCCGAATTTGCAAATCGAACTCTGTCTTGTCGGCGCATACTCATATGCATCGAAGCAGAAATGATCGAGAACATGAACTGGACGGCCAGCGTGCCACAGTCTTTGACTGCGCTGACTGTGATCGCACCTTTTTCACCAAAATCGGTCTCAGTTAACACAGGTGGCATGCTCATCCAGTAGAACGCAACCATGAGAATCTCAACCACATGAAATCCGCCGGAACAAACTGGTCTCAGCAAGAATCGGCTTCCTTTCTCAAAAATGAAGATGAGCTGGCCCCGTCGTGCCCTACTCGACGAGATCTCCATACTCGGCTCCTGTCACTTTTACCAGGTCGTACTGTGGAGAACATCCAGACGCGTCTGTATGCACTGAGTTGGCAGATGAAGCCTGTCCCCATTGCTAAACCAGTAACCGTCTTGCAGATCAACATGACATATGGTACTGATTCCCAAGCTGCTGAAAACTCTGAGTGGTTTGCTTGTTTGATCCAAACAGTGAATACTCAGCTGGAGTCTAATAGCGAGGCTTCTTTACAAACCAACGGATTACTAGCTATGGCCCGCGGTCTTCAGGCAGGTATTTTCGCGATGGTACAAGCTAAATCGCTGTTAAACATGCACGCCGCACACGAGTTTCCGTACACCTGGTGACTGACTCCCCGACGACGTGATCGCATTAACGTCACAGCCCACGTGACCAGCAAACAGATACGGAGAGCTAAATATGCAGCGATTCAAACGCTGAATTACAAGCGCAGGAAAGGTGCTGCTTTTGCATTTTTTTCTGGCAATTGGAGAACTGCCTACAAAATGGACCGTGGCCTTCCGGATAGTTCCAACGAATATTGGTTTGAAGTACTATCGGCTCATCCGCACCCTGATGAGCGACCGTCCCGCACGATTCTGCCTCCGGATTGGTCGTTTGTCGACCAGATATCTGGAGATGAGGTATCACGTACCTTGAAGCATATGAAAAACACCGCTCCAGGTTTGGACAAGCTTTTGCCCAAATATTTGGAGCGTATGAAAGCTGATGCCCTGGCCGGATACTTCAACCTTTTCTTGCTGACCCAAGGTTGTCCGATCCATCTGTGCCGCTCTCGCATCACGCTTGTTCCGAAAGTTAATAATCCTTCATCTCCAACCGAGCTCAGACCAATCGCCGTATCTTCGACGTTGATTCGTTGTTTTCACAAGATATTGGCTGATCGTTGGAACGCGCGCTTGCATCTGCCCGCTCTTCAGTTTGCCTTCCTGCATCGTGACGGTTGCCTCGAGGCGACCTCACTGCTCCATGCGCTGCTTCGGAACTCATGTGCAACCTCTTCAAGTCTGTGTGCGGCCTTTATCGACGTGTCCAAAGCATTTGACTCCATCTCGCAGGACTGTATTATCAGATCGGCCCAAGCTTTCGGCGCCCCTCCACCTCTGACTCATTACATCNCCTTGAAGCCGCATCAACGCTTGGATTTGCTAAGAGCATGTGATTCCAAAGATGAATCACTCGTTGGTACTGAGTCGAGTCCACCGGAACACGCCAGTGTGTTCGGCAGTGGCTGCGCCTTCCCGAAGACACACCCATCAGCTACATCCACACTCACATTCTTTTGGATGGTCTGGGCATCCCGAGATTTTTCCGCCACCATCCCCATCTCGCGCAAATCCCGACTGGAGAGACTGCTCTCTAGTTAATGTTCAGTTTTGCGGAATGTGGTCAAAGACCATTCGTTTGGCCTTATCTTGGGGGAAGTAAACGTCCCGGTACGCGTCCAGGGTGTAGTGATGACGAGCAAGGAGGAAGCCAACGCGGCGTGGACCGATAAACTCTATCACTCGCTAGATGGCTGTGGTCTTCGGGAAGTATCATGCTCTCCACTCTCCAATCGTTGGCTGTTTAATCCAGACCGCATCTTCCCCAGGATTTTTATCCGTGCTATCCAGCATAGATGCAGTCTGCTGCGGACCAAGGTCCGAAACTCACGAGGTGACCGAAGTGGCCAACCAGTTATCTGCCGTGGCAAGTGCGGTTAACCAAAAAGCCTCGCTCATATTCTTCAATCATGCTGGATCACTCAAGATGCGCGTTGTGCCCAACATAACCGCATGGCTAGAGACCTGGCGAGACGACTGCGTAACTTGGGCTTTACAGTCTTCGAGGAGCTGAGAGTACCAACGGCGAGCTCGTTCATCAAACCCGATTTGATTCCCGTTCGTGGCGGCGCTGCTATGGTGCTTGATATCAGTATAGTGGATGACTACCGATACCAACTTGCCTGGACGGACAAGATTGCGAAATACGGTACTGACTCCCATGAAGCCACCCTCCATACCATGATCTGTGAGGTGAACTCTGTCTCTCATTCACCTGTGATTATTTCTTTTCGCGAAATCATGTTCTCCTCTTCATGTAGCGCTATGCTTCGACTGGGACTGCCGTCCTGTGCAGTCACGGATCTATGTTTACTAACTGTTCTTGGTTCCCTGAAAACCTACGACACCTATATGCGGGGAACCTGGCGTTGACTGTTGCCACTTCCCTGACAATCGTCCCTCTATGAAGGACATTCTGTCCCGATGCGTGAGCCTTGACTCTGATAGCACCTTTGTGCCCTGAAGAGCCCGTGATATTGTGGGATTTACTGTCTATAATATTTCACCTTTACCGAGATTTATTTCTCCTATCCTGTGCCTCCACTTTTCCGCACACTGTTTGGTACACACCCCTAACTCTTTTTTTGATGCTTCAACTATTAACGCTTGTCATTCTTACGCGAAGACCTGTTAACTGTACAATGTTGCCGACTACGCATCGACTAACATTTGACTGTGAGCTTGTTTCTGCATACTCCCCATTCCATTTCTCCTATTTAGCATTGGTGTCACCGCTTGTTTTTTTCTTTGCAAGAATCTGTGTAAATTGCTCTTTAAAATAAACAATATAGTATGGTAATACGCGGTATAAGACGAACAACTAGACAGGGAACGAGGTAATAGGCCGAGCACGTGAAGCCAGATAACTAATGATTTACGAGAGAAAACTGGGAGGGGTCAAAAGAAATATGGCCCTACTTGGCTTTTATGTATATGTCGATTAAACAAATTTTGAATAAGTTAGCTAAGTCAGCTATAGTCAAGAGGTTAGATACGGATTACCAGACTAAGCAGAAACTCCCTGACAAGAGGTTACATCAGATAACAACCCATCTATTTGAAATTCAACTCCACGAAGGCTTCTTTGCACTCTCTACTCGTTTTTGAGCCGAGGTCGCAGAAGTGGCAAAAGCTGACCCCAACAGTGACATTCACACGTGTAAGCCTCTGTGTGTGATATCCAGTCAAAGTTCTGGTCAACTAAGTCGTTGATATTGCTCCAAGAAGGTACTGTCTGCCCTAACCTTTCTAGTAACTGACGGTCATTAAGATATTGGATAGGAGAATCCGTGAGTGGTCAAGTATCTGAGTCCTTTGTTCATCTCTAAATGATTTGCTGCTTGAAAAACAGCTTCTGCGTGGGAAAGGCATTCGTCTTCTCATCGAAACAGAAATAGAGGTGTATTGAGGGACATAGACATTTCATTTAACCTCTTCATCAGCCTACTCATCGTAATCAATTCATGCATTTAAATATGTTGCGAATAGCATACAATCAAACGGACAATTTGTCAGGGGTCGGAATTTCACTACCAAGCAGGCAACACAATATGAGTCAGTAACTTTCGGGAGCACAAAAATGGTCTTTCTTATTTGATCAATGAGGCCTAAGCGGCAGCCGAAAGTTTTGCATTCGAACTGGTCTGATCAACTTGGTGACCGGCTATCCGCATCTGCTTGGCAATTGAGGAAGGTAGGTTGCGTTATTTCTCTTCAGCCGTGCTGATGCTTTTGTTCCACGAAGGCGTTCCGATGTTCCCAACTTCCAATTTACTTACCGTCGTTAGGTTGTGTTGAATATGTCAAAATCTTAACAAAACGTTTGACCTTTCAAGTTATCTAACAAAAGCACACTCGGTAGTACTACGCAATTATGAGAACGAATATGCAATAAAGTTTTATCTTCACACTGGTTGCCAGGTTAGTAAACGCACCTTACACGCATAGGTGTTATATTAAGAGGACTGATCTCAGCATGCTGTGAATATAACAGAAATATATGACTTAAATGTAACAGGATATAAGAATATCCCTTTATCAACTTTGAACCAGAAATGTGTGTGCACACCATCTGTGGTTGTGGAGTTCATTGTAAAGAAAACTATATTGTGTTCCTCTCAGTTATTGCCTTAGACACACAACATCTTACGGCGCTAGACTTTGGAAACTACATTCCTCTAGCAGTTGTCTTTAAGGCATTAATCAAAATTGTTCCTAAGAACCAGAATGACAGATGTTATACAGCGTTTAAAATACCTATTGTGTAGTGCGCTTTGAGTCCCTGTTTGTTTTATTTGGAAGCATGCAACTCTAGCAAGATTTGTGCCACACTGTACCACCAGCACACTGCTGCGGGATGCCAGATTCCGAAGGTTCATTAACTGTAAAATCATTCAGGGAAAGAATTGATACCTTTCCAGGAGTGGCCACAAACTTGTATATTTGTCTTCTGGACTGGCACACATTACGGGGAATATAGTCGGCTTATGTGGGTAATACGTCCTACCCGGTCTGGCAATTTTACAGACGGTTTCAACGTAGTGTTCATACAGGTGTGGCCATTACAGATTGTTGATCTAAAACTCATATCGATGTGTGGTAAATACCTAATTTTCAATGCATGGTTTGAGTGCAAGCCGAAACTTGTGAAAGCGTTTACACCACCAGTGCCAACATTATCTTCAGAAAAGTAAGCTCGAACTGGCGTTAGAATGCAACGAAAGTCAAATCAAAAGTCAAGTTGCCGACCTCGAGTGAGCCGCGCTCTGTTGAGTGACAAACGTTCCAGTACAAGCCTGAAACCACATTCTCAAGAGCTGGGTATCACCAGAACAAACCAGTTCAAATAGTATTATTCGTTTTAAGTTCAAGCTAGTGGGTCAACTAACAGTGAAAAGAGGTCTAATACAAAAAATGTACACCACTCAATTCGCTTAACAGCCGCATAGCAGAGGGAACCAGAAATAGAGGTCTGCTTGCTGCCTTGGCCTTAGTTCAGATTACGTCACGTTCTACTGAGGACCAGCGTATATGACTCACTGTTGTGTAATGACGTAGAGTTTGTTCAATCTTGTGAACAATAGTACCGATGACCGGTCGTAGGTAAGGTTTAAACATTGCGTAACTGAACATATCTTTCCGCTTGCCAACAAACGTTTCGGCGGCTGCTATTAAAAACCCTAGCATCAAACTTTGAATCTGTCGGTTCCCTTCTGTAGTGTGTCCTTGAGTAGGCCGGAGTTTACACTATATTCGTTTCTTCGTACAACAAAGGCGCGAAAGCTTGTGTCGCTGACCCAAATGATATCCTCGCGACCACGACAACCACTTTCGGTCGAGTCTCCAACAAACTTTTTGAGCAATACGTCAAAATCCAGGCTGTGGAAAGAACACACACTGCTGGCTATACTTAACAATACGGGACTTCCAGTTAAATATTTCATTCCGATGGAAGCGTGCTGGAATCTCAATAGAAATATGAGAACTTCGACCAGTTGTGAGTGGCGCTCAGTTCATACTTACCAGAATGCTCTATTCGCAATCAGTGACTCATGGAACACCTATGAATGCTCTGGTACTGCGTTGTTGTCTGGGTGCCCTGTTCGCAAAATACCATCGAGTTGGGGTAAAAGGAACGAATCCGCACATAACAAAGCAGTCATATCGGGGCTAACAGAAAGGGTTTATTAAATAGTTTACAGAGCGATTTTGCTGTATTTAGCATGTACATGAGGGGTTAATTTTTGATGAGCTGCTAGACTATTCGTTAAAAACCAATTGTAAGCTTGACAACTGCAGTGGGCCAAATTATTAACATAAGTGGTAACTTCGATGGAATCCATGTTAATTTACAGACCCAGGTATAAACCTAACCATACTGCGCCTTAAAATAGAAGTGGGAAAGCACACAAATCTTAAAGTAATTTAAAACTAAAGATGGAAACTTTCACTTTTCTAAAGTATCGAATGTTAAGTTACATATTAATCACTTACTCCAGTAGCTCTCGTATGTCAGAGGGCTACCCAATTATCGTATTTGAAATGGAAACAACCGAGGTCCAGGGAAGCACAAAATTTGCACAGTTGTGGGGGTGATCACACGGTATCTGCTCTCATTACGTCATTCGAACACAATACTCAAACTGAGGTTGCCTGGGGTGCTGATTAACACGTTTCCATTTTTATTGGTTGTCAACCTTCATCTCTTGTACGTTACTGTACGGATTGTCGGTTTAGATGAAGGAACTAAGAAATTCCCACGCATTTCGGTAGCAGTTTCGTTTATGACTTCGGCAGTTGCCGGCCAGTATGATGGTAAGTCCTGGTCTATACGCAGGAAATATTCTTTCTTCCTGTCATCTTTACTTGGTGTGTCATCGTTGCATCACAAACATTAAAAAATTGCATTTCTGATACAGAAAGTGACCGCTGAACTTGTTTACAGTTAAACTTTAAGCTGTAAATTTTTTCGTAGCCATTGTTTATCAGAATGCGACGGGAACACTGGCTTTGTAGTAAATCCCGGGTTGTATGCTTCCGATTGAACAGGGTATAATTAACATAGTTAAAGCAACACAAAGACAGAAGCCTGCTTAAGTGTAATCGATAGTTTAAATCAGACGACATTGTATATTATCATTATGTTACTGGTAACATCTGTAACTGCCTTCCGAGGTGCAGAACTTGCTCCAAGAGCAGCATGTTGATGGATTAAGACACAAGATATCATTCGTTTTGGCACTGATCCTGGGTGGTCGCCGAACAGCTACCTTCTGTTGTCAATGCATTTGGTCAATTAAACATACTGATGCAAGCTGTTTCCCTGTAAAAAGTTCAGTTTGGGTTTTGGCGTTGCTGACGTACAACTAGCCACCCTTTACCTGAGAAATCGAAACGGACTGGGAAATTATCCAAGTTAACTATTTTTTGAGTTCCATGCTTAACAGTGTGGTATGGATTGCAAGTGCACCCATGGCCGCCAAGAGAGCAAACATTACGGGTTCATTCAGTCGTGTAATATGAGGGGTGATTTTCATTTATACGTCTCCATCTCTTTGAAGACAGGTGATTAAATTTCTTCATGCTGTTTACGAAGGTCACGGTGAAATGATTGGAGACAAATAAAATGTTTGGGAAAGCTGTTGGTGTGCATTAAAATGATCACTGAACCCTGAAGGTAAACAAACTTCAGACACAAGTTCACATTTAATTGCCTATAGAAATTGTTTGGAAGGGTTAACAGACAACTCGTAATGCTAGTCGTATCTCAAGTAAGTGATGGACAGGAACTACTCTAAATACCTGAAACTATTCAGCCATGACGACATAATCCACCAGTGCATACCACTATACACAGGTTTTCGTTGGAAAAGAAGGTTTCGTTGTACGACAATTCCCATAGTCAGCATTCTGGACTCAAAGAACAACCCTATGAAGGTTCTTCGCCGATCGATGGAAGAAGGGCTGTCATTCGACTACCTGTCGTTTTGCAGGCGAGATTTTATTGTCCTTCAAGACGTGTAACGGACTAAAATCTGACACAACTTCTGTTGGTTTCCTCACAACTTATTGCTGTTCTAGTAGTCCGTCTTCAAATTTGAAGTATTTTAACGATGTGAAATGTGAGCTATTCGTGAGCTCTAGCGCAGTTGCTGAACGAATCATCGTCAGATGCAACAATCCGTGATAACTAGAAGTGTACGTATCTACATGTAAGTGGCTGTTTACTGATTTAATACAATACTAAAACATGTTGTGTTACCTGTAATGTGAACTGAAAATGTGATTACCTAGAATAAACCGGCTACTGATTGAAATCATGATGCCATCCAAATCCTTAAACACTCCGTCGAATATAGCCAGAAACTCAACAAATAATCAGTTAGAACACATGTGACAATCAGATTCACGACAGGTATATCTATATACCTTGACAAGACACGGTAGGCACAACAGATGAACAGAAAAATTAAGCGAAAAACGCAATTCGTTTGGTTACACTCGATAGGTCCCACCTGGATTGAAACAAAATCACGTGAAAGGTTGGAAGTTTCTACGATTTGGTAAGCATAAATATGTTGTTAATGGTGACGAAATTTCACATGTATGTATGTATTAATCAAACTCATTAAATCTGTTGTAATGTATTGAAACGATGACCGGATAATTTAGTCGAAAACGTACGGTTATTTTCAAGCACGTGAGAAGCACATTAATATTTAACTCCTACAAGCCCAGATATTAAGGTATGAGCAAGGCGGCGTGAGTACAAGTCGCTAGTATGTTTACATCAGTTGCACTAAACACCTGAACATGATTAAGTGACCTCTTCATCGATTTATTTTGGAGTTGTAACACTCATGCTCCATGTCCGTGGATAATCCTTCAAATGAGAAAGTTCTGGGTGTATCACTATATGCTTCTGTCATTGCCGCATATTAATATTACATATTACCATTGGTATATATTGCTATTTCAAGTCGGATTATTGTACAAACACGTGTATATAATAGGAACTTCCGATTCACTTAGACTGGAAAATGCTCAAGGTTGGTCTCTGCCATCGTATTCTCATGAATAGTTCAATCACCGCTTTCCAATGAAAATGACTAGCTTGGAGTTTCGCTACTGCTAGAGCTCCCCAATAATAAACAACCTTGTCAAGTCTTAGATTTGTACTCCAGTCATCCTTTCTTGAAGTAAACCTGTTAATCACTATGTCATTGGCCCTTAGATTCATCTGAAGTGATTGCAGATGGTTTTGTTGACCCAACACAAACTGGGTGGATATACGTGTAGGTAACGTAGCGCTTCTTCGGAAGAATAATCGGTTGCACAATTTCCGCCTAACGTCAGTGATTAGGATTACGGACAAGTAGTTAGAGTTCTGTTATAAACGACTCAAATCCAGAGAACTTAAACGTGAATTTAGCAAGATACCAGAAATTAGGCTGGTGCAAAATTGGCCAACGTACTAAAAACTTTGACTACGCTAGAGGCCAGTAACTTCAGGTTCTGATTGCGTAACGATATTTCGAATGAGCTGCGTTGGTCCACTTGATGACCTGTTATCATGATGTGGCTAGCACTCGACGACGCGCGATTTCGTGCTACGGGTTCTCCGGATAAAGATCGTTGTGTCATCAGTTTTTTAACCATTTCAAGACGTGTTATGCTGTTGGTTGATGTTGATGTACCTGGCTTAAGTAAATGTCATTGTAACTACAGGTGAGCTGGTAAATAACGTGAGAGAAAGACAAGCTGCGTTCGAGACTGTGTAAAATGGGTCCCCTATTGGTTTGGACTAAGCGTACTTGGGGAGTCACATACGTTTGGGTTACGGCGGATTTCAATTCGTGCCTGATGTCATCTTCCAAGTGATCCCTTCAAATTGAATATATATTTGATCATTTGGATGACATGTCACTCACGTCCTCTCATGAAACGGACTATCACCGTGCAAAACTGGCATATGCTTCCAACCAATTTTTATTGGCGTCTATTCATCGGCATTGCTGTCTTAAGCAAGTATACTATCAAGCCATGAAATAATTGAGGGAAATGCACGGTCATACTTCTGAAAACCATTGTAGACTTTTGAATCCACTTGGCACGGACACACTACGATGGCGGGATGCACCAGAACTACACAACGATGGAGTACCTCGGTCACCAATCTCGTCTACGAACTATTCAGCGTATCACGACGTTGCTGGATGGCCGGTTTACAATGTGGACCCCAGTCGAAAAATGAATTCCCTCATTACCCAATGGATTCTTTTAGACTAGCAAAGATACTATAAAAACGTGTTGGTAAGTCCTCAGCTCACGTATTTGATTGACGTTGACTCCCTTTTTACAAATGTTCCGATTCAAGATACAATTGAACGTTTATGTGATTTCGTTTCTATCCAGAACCGTGATATAGCTAATCCACTTGAATTTATCACAAAGATCATACATTGCTGTGTGAAGAAAACATAACCTTTACTCTTGAGCGGCTTCAGTACAGATAGAAAAACGGAGTGGCTGTGGGTATTCCGTTAGGTCCAAGATTAATCAGCATATTCCTGGAATTGATAGGATGACTAGTCCCAGATAATATTGCCAGAGCCTTAGTGTACAAACGATACGTTAATAGCATTTTGATTTTTTTTATAAAAACTGATCATTCTGATTTGTTTTCTGATCTTTTGAACTCTACCCAACCGAATTAATCTTTGCCTCATGAAAAGGAATTAGACAGTAGCTCAGCTCTCTTAGCTATATGCACCACCAGATTTGACGACCGATTATTTCAGTGACCGGTCCATCGTAAAGCAACATGGAAAGAGCAATTTCTTCGGTTCTGCAACTCTGCCCCAATAGCATACCAACCTGGCTTAGTCAAGACCTCACTTTGCATAACAAGGTGCATCTTCACTCTGATAAATTTCAGGCAGGATAACAGACGCTAAGAAATACGTTCCTGGTAAATGGATACCCTGAAAATTTCATACATGATATCTAGTATAAATTCAGTCTTCCGTGAACCAGCTATCCATAACAAGGGAGCTTCGGAAGAGTTTCTGTCAAAAGGATATGGTAGTCAGTTTACTCGATTTAATTATCAGATAAACGTTATCTAACTTCGGAAGCTTCTTCGACGAGGACTTGTCTCATTCAGCATAACGCTCATGTCACATCGCGTCCTAAACTTTGTTAAGTCCACTGAATCCATAATACTTGTGATGCCATCTCAAAATCGATTGAAGGTTGTGGAATGTGCTTCATCCGATACTTACGAGAGCAATAAGATCATAGGTGGCAGCCTTATGGAGTTCCTTGTAGAGCACGCAAAAACTACATGTACACGATAAGATGAAATGATGTCAGGTGATAGTTTTAAAGGTCCTTCACACTGACATGTTTGTGATTTACACTGGAAAACAATCCGCCTGAAATCTAACAATGTCTCGCGTTTGCTTTCTATTTACTTGGACGGATTTTTCAAATTCATGCCGTTTTGGATGACAGCGAACTTCCTTCCTTAATCTGACGCCTCTCAGTAGAAAGCTTGGGCCAACTAAAGCGACCTAAATAGCCCACAGTGGGAACTGGATATCTTTGTGATATCAGTTCAGCTAGTACAGACAGAGATTTGGGCAATTCGAACAAACCCATCCTACACCTAAGGCTTTCTTAGTCCGTTTGGATGTTACCATGACTTACTCCGGCCTTTCGTACAATGACTGAAGTTGAGTTGTAGACCCGCCTAAAAAATGCTCATTAAAAGTCATATTCATCCTCAGACGGATGATTATTGATCGGATCAGACGTACCAGAGGACCGCATGGCTAATGACTAAAGGTTTATTGGCTCGATATTTATTTGCTCGATGAATTCACGTAAGAGCAACAGAATTTGAGGTAATTCATTCCAAACAAACTGAACGCGCTAACTGTACAACAGATCAACTGTTAGAGAACTGAGGAAAGTACTGCCGAAAGGGAAATCAACTTCGCCCTTTGACGATCATAAAATACTCAAAACGTCTTGGATTTGTAAATGTCTGTACGATGGTTGCTAAGATACTGCACTACGACCAACCGCTTTCAAGTGTTATGCACGGCTATGTCGCTAGGAGATATGCTGACATGGTCTCAGAGGTAAAACGACAGAAAACGATGGGGCATTCGTCCAACCGACGAGTCTTCCATCAAGTAAAGAATACTTATCATTCTTGATTACACTGCACACCATTGTATAAGGCCTTTAAACGCTTAATTACTCCATTGATTCACTGAATACAAAAGACCCTTATCAGTTTGTTTTTACTTTGATATAATGAGACTGTTTTTGTGGATCCTTTTTAATAATACAGACTATCCTTAGTGTATGTTTGTTTACTGTTCTGCAAGTTTGTTTATCACAGAGCTATCACTAGAAGTAATAGATCGTCTCGGTTCATATCACTAAAGCGAAATGTCAATATTCATTTGACAACACAAACAAAACCTATATGCTGGTTGTTTTTTTATAGTCAAAGAAATGCTGTCCAATTAAACATAACGTTGCAGATGATTTCAGCATACAAATCAAGGGTGCTAAATCAAGGGTGATAAAATCAAGGTGATAAAATCAAGGCGATAAACGACTTGCGTTTTCAACCAAATTCTTCAAATCTTTCCACCCGACACACAGTTATCCACGTATATCAATATCAGCATTGTGCACTTCGTGTGAGATATGGACTAGCTGTAAGAATAGCACTCACGACTGTGGCAGCGAACCCCGCAAATATGAACGATCAGGTAGTATACTTCTTAGCCGCAAACTTACAGACATTACAAATGATATTTTAAACGTTCGACTATTTTAGAAAAAATCTTGAATAAGCGGCAGTGTTGTCTAATCTGAAGTCTCACTGTTGACTGCAGGGTACTCCCATATCTTTTCACTTAGTTATCGGAATGAAAGTGTTTGAACCAGACATGAGGCTAATCGGCTCGTTGGTAGGGACGTGACAGCACGTTCGCCAAACGAGTGACATGGGTATCGAAGTTGATTTCAAAGAGGACAGTTGTAACCTCTATTCTATGCATATGAAGCGAACTCGTTACCAGATAGGAACTGAAAGGAATGTATCAATCATTACATTGGGGAAAGTGCACAAATCTTAGTAACCAACATGAGTTTAAAAGAGGCTTAAAATTGCTAAAGAAGAGCCTTATCTGAGTTAAAAGCATTGATGGCAAGATCGTGTACAAAGGTAACAAGTGGTCTACCAGCTGAGCATTGAAGACAAGCCGGCAACAGTAAACTTATTTATCCGTCCCTCTGCATTATTTAACACTAAACAAAAAATCTAAGGGATCAACTTTGCCAACCAGATTTACCCAATGGTTCGGGATGGATGAAAGGCGAATTACAGAACTACATCGAAATATAATGACAATAATATAATATAATAATGTGAACCTCACATTTTATGGGCTTAAATGAGAGAATCATTTGGGAGCTGTTCAGGAAATCACAAAAATCATTCAAAAGTGGCTTTCGGAGTTTAAGACAATCAGATCCGAAACTGCATTAATGACACGCATAGGCAACAGGTTTGATTGATTTTATTGTGTACAAGCACTCTCTATCTTGTAGCCCGAATTTTATTTCTTACTACGGTAACAAGCTATTTTTGCAAAATGTTTGTATAGGAGCAACTTTCATCTGTGTCCAAACTTGAGTCCATTTGACATAAGTCGGTATTCTTCTCATTTTATATACTCGCCATATAAACGTCTATTGCTTCAAGTCGGGTCAACTTCGAGTAGTCCATATTGTATAAACGTTTCAACTGGATTAAGAAAGTTTGAGTCAACAACATTGTTTGTCCATTGCTCAAGATTCACTCGAAACTGATGAGTTCATTATTCTATTCCAACAACATGCTAAGCGAACTCACTTGAAAAAAAAACGTTTTCTTTTAATTTTTACACACATCACCTGAAAAAACTCCGTTACACAATGGACGGTGTTGGCATAGTGCCCTTTATTTTGGACCATTTGAAGGAGTCCGTAAATAAGATACGGACCAATGGTACCTATTTCGTTGAATGTTTTAGCCATATTTACCAGTTTCCGGTTAAATGCATTGAATACTGAAGATTAATCCTCCTGATCTTTCGTTAAAACCAACCAGTAAATTTAAGATTGTATGGTTTTTCATGTGTCTTCCAGACGCCCATTACGGTTCATGTTGGACATCATTCACACCTGATCGCAGCCTTTGCATTTAGATGAAACTTTTGGTCCGCCACTTTCGGAGAAAAACAGACTCGAACTTTGCACTTGTCACAACTCGTCAGTAGAGCATTTCCTTGCTATGACCGACGTTAAAGTTTCAATTAAGCTCCAAAGAGACAGCTCCGTTGACCACTGCGCTACTGACTTCACATTAGGCATTAGCAAACTATCATATGTGAGCGCACAACCACACTCCCTTTTGATTAATTACCAGGCTAACCTATCGTCCCGATGACAGTTACTTTAAGTTCAATCGATAACCGCGCGATTAGGAATTCAGGAAGAGATCGAAACTCCCGATTTCATCACAGCAAATGAGCGTTATGTTATGTAACAGTTGAGTATTGCGGAATTTGGTTACGTTTGTGTAGGACCCTAATAAAAATTTAGACCATGACACAGTGCAACTGTTGTAAGGTTGTCAACGGAATATTCAGCTGATCGGTCACTCCTGGCTGTAGTGATCTTGAAGCTAACCGTATGCCCCTATGCGGGTCAAAATAACAACTGCGATTTCCTCCTCCCATTCTGTTTCGTCCGCTTAGTTCGCTTGGTTAAGAAGTCCATCACCTTTTCTACTGGGAGACTAAGTTTCTAGCCAGTGTGCTTTAGTCGAAACCGGTTGCTTTCCTTAGCAGTCCACTTCTTTCTCACATAGGCTGAAATTGTCGGCAATTTGACGTTGGCTGGTAGGTTGGAAATAAGGATTAACGGATTGGAAAGAATTAGAGAGATGTTTTGCATGCAGGCATTTACATGGACCACGATTAAAACGGGGACGGCTGCTTCGATGCATTTTGGGCTGTTCAGCACCAGATAGCTTAAGATACGCGAAAGCGGAAAAATCAGTGAACACAGCATTGTTGAGACCAAACAAGATAGACACAGCTGTCCGCCACTTCGCTGGTGGTCAGCTGAACCAGATGTTAACAAGGCCCCGTCCAAATATTCGTGAGGCAGCGGTGGATATTTTTCCGCAAAACAGCTAAACAGTTTCAGCCTATGAGAACGGGAATTTCAGTAGCTAGGGCAAATGACCCAATTACATGATTAGAAAACCAGTAATTGAAAGACGATGATTTATCGGACGAGTGCATGTAATATGATTCTTACACATATCTTGAGTTGGATTTCCTACATAGGCAGTACTGGAAAGATTGAACTGCTCCTAGGTGCTGTCTACAACACTGCTAAACGTCACTTCGAGGAATTGCTTGTAGAAGACTGTCTATTGCACTCAAAATTAACCAAGGATATTGCGTAGTGTACATCGATTGCGTTGGAAAACTTTTACTTTCAAAAATGGCCACGTTAAAATATTAGGTTTACAATGTGCATACCCGATTTGACGCATATTTTGAACACAGACGTACGCAAATCAAATCGTTTATGATCGGTAAATGGTTTGAATTAAAAACTGCACTATACTCACAGTTCGTCTTCATCGGGAAGTGATTTTTATTTAATTTAACTTTTTTTAATTGTGCTCGATACACGAATTCCTAGTTGTGCACAGCAACATCTAGCGAGGGTGGCGTCTACAATCAATGTCAAGTCATTGGTTTGATCAATGTCGTCTAAATGAAACGGTGAGCAGTGGCGTAAAATTCACCTGACACGTTTTCTGGTTTTTCTGTTTCTCAGACGTTTTTCTCAAGGAAGCTACTTTCGACTGAGTTGAGCAGTTTTAAAATTTCCACGTAATTAGATTGGAAGAATGAAGCGACACCAGCAATAGACGTAGGTTTGAATTGTCTGTGAACAAGAGACAGACCTGGTTACTCAACCATGCATTGCAAGTAATCAGCAGTATTAATAACCAAACAATGGGGTTCTGACTTGGCAGGGTAGCATACGTCAAATCAGAATGCAACACTAGCATCTGCGAGTACTTTTTGAAAACTCGGGTGGAACATGTTTATAGTGGGTGTTCGGTCGTCAATCCCAATATAAAAACGAGAAAATTTCTATTATGCCATGGTGTAGCAAATCCCAATACCGGTTGGATCCAGATTCACCTCAAGATTATGGGTATGGTTACTTTGATGTGTTTGGACAAATCAGTTTCACACACCCAGGCTATGGCTCGGTAACCGGTGTGTGTAGCTATTACAATTCACAACCTTTCGTGCAGTAGCAACAAGTTATTGATAGAGTACATTGCAGAAACAAAAGAACTAGTGAATGCGGCCATCCGAATGATCTACAAACTGGACAACCAGATGAGCCTTTGACGAAACCCGGGTTAGTGTGGACTTAAAACAGATATCTAGAAGATTGTGATTTGCATTTTTTGCAGTCAACTCGACAGCAAGCCCGTTGTGTCACAGTGCACTCAAATGGATAGTGAGTATTCCTGGTTGACGTAGATTGAATGATAAACATATCTGACCGCAACTTTTACATTCAAACTGACTCTTCATCCAGCTACATTGCAAACGTAACACCACCAAATCATTGCCATACAAGCAAACGAATATGGTTGAGCATTTGGATTTGATTATTCGTCCATGTTTAATGGGAGGCCAATGGTACAGTGATCAACACGATTGCCCCCGACAAACCGGAATCGAAAATAAATTCCTTATCACAACAGGCTTCAGAAACAACCTAACTCTGGTTATTACAATCCTGTCTTTTTAAGCTTGACCAATTTGTTTAAACGCCCAAGATGTCATGGTTATCGTCAATCGAATATGCACCATGACAATCTTGTAAATGCCTTCGAAGTTCCAAGTGGAGCTACGTTCAAGTGTATTGGGAGCAACCAAATCTTGATGTGGAAATTTTTGTAATTTATTACATTAAGTCCAGCTTGAAGTTGATAAGCCAAAAAGGAGCTTGTCCACCACCACAATATCTCAACTGAAACTCCTGCCTGCTTCCAAACAAACAGTGTGCAGATGACAGAATAGACAATGGGTCCGGGGGGCAAAGCTGTTCATCACCAATAGCTGCATACGATACAAAATACAACACGACGACTGTGGAAAGCGTTAGGTTCGCACGCAACAAACGAAACACTCCCCGTTGAATATATGCTAAAGGAATAACCCTCATGATCTACGGCCGTCTTCCACTTATCGTCCTGTTGTGGGATTGAAAGAATAAACCATATATATGGGTATGGCAAAAACGTGAGTGAGACAAGCAAGAAACACTCTACAAGGACAACAGTAACATGAATTGTCGCACTAACGGCAATAGGGGATTATGTTCATTTAATGGAACATTTCAACAGACTATTCTGAAAATGAGAAATAGGGGTGACCATTTGATTGATCTGGCTTCACTCGAACGTTAAGCGTCTTCAAATAAGGCCGACGAGATCTTACACACGTGACTGGGTTAATCAGATTTAAACAAAACAAATCAAAGAATAAATGCTCACACCTCGCAGTCTCTCACGTTTCAGCGTCTGGTTATCTTAGTAAATATCATGTCATCCTCTTTACAATTTTCAATCAATGATGTACTTACAATATTACCTCGCACTTTACGACTGAACATACGCAATTCACTCGAAGAGCAAGATGGTCTACTAAAATGCAAACTCTGAAAACCAGAGCTCCCCACTCCAAAATTCTACTAAGTAGCTAACTCGCGCCAAGTGCAATCAACTTCGTCGCACTCGATTATCCTTTTTGTCTAAAACCGATGTTTTTGATGTGCGGAATTCGAATGAACTTGTCTATCGTATACTTACCACGCAAACAACCGGAAACCAAAGTGGACGGTCATTCTGGAGATCACCTAGATAGATGTACATCAGAGGGAATGTAGCTGCAGCCAGTCAGAGCAATCGAATAAATGTGTAGTCTGATTGGTCCTTCATGACTTGTGACATCAAGTTTAATGATACGGAAAGCACAAAGTTAGCCGTTAAGAAACATGCCAAGGTGCTTTGCTTTCGTGATCTCATTTTTATTCGTTTATAAGTAGAGGAAAAATGCACATTTCCAGAAGAAATTAAAAACTACAAATAATACACTAGCGAGTTAGATCATAAATCCATAAGAAAATTCTCACTGCAGTCAAAGATAAACATTCAGGAATATTAACATCTAGTTTACTGTCACCAATAGGTTAGACAAAACTAGGACACTTACAGGAAACAGCGCTTTGCAATAAAGCATTAAATCACTCTACAAACGTGCTTTACCAACATTTCGTTGAGTCATTTAATTACACGATAACTCCATTATAGTACTGAAAGCCTCCGATAACAGATAACCACCTGACACCCATTAACAAGCATTATTTCGTGTCTAGTATAAACGGCCCCTGCTTTAGCAATATGTCAAACGTTCGCGCAAATGTCGGTTGTAACAAAATCAATAGTTATGAAACCGGAACGAACCGCTATTAAGCATGCTCAAGAATGCGGTAGAGTAGGCACCAGTTTATTCCGTTTAAGAATATGTCACCGCAGGTACAAATGAGAAGTAACTATTCTTGAGTATTAGATATGTTTGTACAACTGAAGAGTGCACAAGATTTGCTGCTTGTGTGTTTGCTCGAACAGAGTAAGCAGAAGCTTGGAACTTTGTTGTTTTTTTCATGTCAGTGAGTGTTTTTCAACGTGCATGTGCATTTGAAAAACTTACGGAATATGTACATCTAGGTATCCCTACAAACGGGGGAGTAATATTGCGTTACTGTGTTTCCTTTTCCTCTATCACGAATTCTGATGTTGTGACCTCTATTGCGGCAGAAGAATAATCAAACAGTATATAATCTGCGTAATAAGTGAGCAGTCCCAAAAGTGAGGCTACTTTCTGCGAAACATCACAGATTTTAGTATGCACTTCAAGCCGACACAACAGCTCAACTAAAACTAATCTCCACAAACTAATTGAAAATGTCACATCGTGTCTGAAATCGTGTTAACCACACAAAAGCACGCGACGTATTAGTTAAGTGTTAACCTGGGTTTTGTGTTGAATAGCAATTCGACCAAGAAAAGTGACGTTTCAGCCTGAATATTTGATTTATCAGTTTGCCAATTTTACAAAAAATACAAAATAAGTGGGCGTTTTACGGTTGAGATGAAAAGTAATGGCATTTACAAAAGATTGCTGGGAAGAAGGTGTCATGTTGAACATAATCGCCTGGTCTGATGTGGAGGTCGATTTAGGCCACTGGAACAAGCAACGAATAATAAGGTAATCTAAAACGAAGACTACGCAGGTAATTGTGTTTGTAAACCCATTAATGATATTAACTCATCGGGAAGTGAACCTGTCTAACCGTGTGGCAGGCTGCGTGGTCGAAATTAAAAGTGCATGAAAGCGAAATACATATTGTTGATACGCACTTCCATGCAAATACCTTCTTTTCAGCTTTGATACACTAGAAGTATTGATATGCAATTTGTCACATTTGGTTCCACACTGATTACCCAGTATCACCGACTGCATGCATATGTTAACCACATATTCATTAGGTTATTCCTTACACGCAGACTTCACTTACACGTATATTTCTGTGACGCATTCACAGACGTGTCATTGGGAAGGTTACCACAGTAAGTGACAACGTTGCTGCCAGGAGTATATTACCCGATTCTGCTGCAACCAACTTAGACGAAAAATCGTCAACCGGCAAACGTTCATTATCTGACCGCGAATGCAGAAATGATTAACAGATGTGAAATGTGCCACTTTCTCAGCTCTTTCTTAATAAATATTCAATTTTCCTCACTTCACGGAGTGACGCAATGAAATGGAATTCCATGCATGGTTGCAACTAGACACCAACTCCAACTTCGCGGGGAACGGAAACAAGCCGGTTTTATAATTGCATTCAATTGCACGCTAGCACCCTCAACAAGCTGTTGTTTTCCTAAACTGGGATTAGTAATCAATGATGGTAGTTGTAAGTAAACAGGGTGATCTTATGAAATTTGGAGATAAACCAAACACATTAGTTGCCCCAGACGATAATCCCCACAGGATGACCAACTCCCTTACATAGACCATTTCAGTATGATCTCCGGAGACTTTCTTTTCAGTTTGAACATATAGATGTAAGTTGTCCGCAGAAAACGTTCATTGGCTTCCAGAAACTAGTTTACCGATGTCAATGGAAATTGCCTGCTATGTGGACTTTGCACATTTCCACGCCAACGGTGAAACGATAGATAACTTCACATTTTTTGACCTATCACCTACCACATATCATAAAATGTGCTTCATTTGTTAAAGATGTTTGTAAAAGAGAAATATCGGGTGGCCATTAGCTTATGCCATTAGGACAGTTATAACAAACACTATTACAAGCGGTTTTTTACGCAAATAGGTCGTTCGCATACGACGCTCACGACAACACATACTGTCACATCTGACTGCTGGCAAGAACAAAAAAGGAAAATCATAAAAAATACGTAAACATAACGATAGTATTCATCTAACTTCTCTATCTTTTGATGTATGAATTTTGTTTTTGTATAAAAGGCAATTAATTCTGAACTAGCTACGGAAGTTGTCCAGGAGATGGGCCTTTCCCCACAAAATCATCAGTTTGGCTATCTCAGGAATATATAACGTGAGTGTATAACGCGTATATCAGAGGTACAGCCGCAGAGCTAAAATTTTCCGTTCGTATTGCAAACTAGTTTTTCACCAAATGATCCGGTAAAAATGATATACCGCCATTCTCTAAACCAGCAAACGGTAGAACTGTCACATTTGTATGGATTGCTGGTAATTACTGAATAAATCCAACTCCCTAACCCGATTCTCTACAGAAACCTTCTATTCAATCTTAATGTGTCAAAGTTTAAAATGTGACTTATTAGATTAAGCTAGCATTGTAGTTATTAATATTTCTTGCGAACTGCATCCTGGTGAAACTGTTCGTGTGAGCCGTTCAATCAGTTGACAGTAAAATAATTCTATTCAGGAGGTATTTAGGTTAAATTCCGTATGCCAGCTTTCATCCTGGACGATTGTAATTTGGGCCCTACTCTGACTGTCCTTGATGGTCTGACAGCTGGAAACGCAAAATGATAACCACGTCAACCGTGCCCAAAGGTTGTGCTACTAAGGTTTACTTAATCATGGCCTCGGTGGTTGGCTTTTGTTAAACCTCATTCGAATGGAAAACGGAAGTAACAGACTACCTTTACGAACAAATGTAACAAGACAAGATATTGGAAGACAAAGGCGTTGTAGCACCCAGTGAAGGCTGTTGAATGCATATATAATGTTTTCTGGACTTTATAAGAGGTAAAAATAAATAGGCCGGTAAATGCAATAGATAATAAGGTTTATTTTCAAGTTGACCATCACTCACATTTGATCGCAGCGTTCGCATTCAGATAGACNATCGTCTCAAGAGAAGACACATTAACTGTCCTGTTAACTCCAATCGACAACCCCGCGATTAGGACTTCCGAAACAGGTAGAGATCACTAAACTCATTAAACCCGACTACTCATCAGTAATCCTTTAAATTTGGAACAACGTCAGAGCAGTGTAAAGTGAACGAAACCTTGCTTGCTTTGAACTTTCCAAAGTTATTACAGTCAGTGACGACCAGAAATTTGATTTGGACAGCCACACTGCCTGGATGGCAAAACTGAAAGAGGAGGTTGCTTTGGTATGTTTTGAAGAAACGTTCATGGTTTCTTTCGTCCCACTGGTATACTACATCTTTTGGGAATAACTTCTCATGAACACACACCCTTCAACATTTCTCTCATATCATTTATAGTTCATTCTTATGCTTGTGTAGCCAGCTTGTCAATTTGGCATCCACTTGGGTGGACGTTTGTTGAGCAAGCGGAAAGTTAACATGGCCAGGTTATTGTTGTCTCAGCATCACTCCACATTCAGGGCAATGCGGAAGGATCACACACACTGGCACGAAGCTTGCTGTGGACAATCAGACAGTCCTCCAGCTTAGTTAAGTCCAGAAACTCGATCACCCTTATTGTCAAACACATCAGACCAGTCTTAGAGTACGCGTAGCGACTCCCTATCCCCACACGGAAAAGCAAGTGGGGAAGCTGGGGAGAGTTTAGTTGGCGCCCACAGTAATTACAAGTGGAACAAAAGGGAAGAACTTTGAGAAGAAGCTAGCCCCCTTGGTTTTTTCCTCAAACCTGCAGATGTGTGCCAAGAGATTTGCTCGTGGTACACGAAATGCTGGAAAAAACTGGAGCTATTCCCTCAGGAACGGAGAAGGCTTGGGCTTTGGCTAAGTGAGGGAGCAAGTCGCACAAAGATGACCGTAGTCTATCTCATCTTTCTTACAGTGGTCAGTTAGTGAATTGTGTTTGCATGTTGTTTTGTAGGCGAGCAATCGGACAATATAGTGAAAAACAGATTAGATTTACATCCGAGGAATTTGTGGCGGCAGGCACGATCGTAACCTGAAGCTTCCATGCAGTACTGACGTCACAAGGCCCATTGGGCATCTGTAACTTCTGCCTTCACGGAACTAGTGTTGAGTTAACTAGTAAGTTGTGCCCACATACTTCGATCATTGCTCTTAATCGGTCGTAGCTCCCGTTTTCCTACGAACCTTCGGTCAGAAGAAATAAACTCAGGTCTCTATGTGCCAAAACTCGTCAGTGGTGCATATTCCTAGCACGGCATGAATGCTAAATCCGTCCACGCTTCTGTGCAGCAACAGTGCTACACCGGCCAAACGTCACGCTTGATTAACTTAGATGAACCATGAGGAATTGAGCTCAGTCCCTATCTAAACAATATAATAGTGCGGGCTTGTCTGAGCCGACCCATCTTTCCTATCTACTGGACTAACCGGAGGTTGCCACAAAATACAAATACGTTTGTAAACAATCCTCCACGAAATCCCTTAATTGATTCTCGAATTATTCTGCACTAGATTTTCCCCTGAACCACGTCATATGGGTGCTTAATAATTGATCGCTGGGACACTTGGAGTATATTCTGCAAGCGTGTTTTATTACAGATGTGGGTACACAAAGTGTATGTTGGATTCATTTCGGGAATCAGAGAAACTCAGCCCAGGAGTTTTCACATGGGTTGAAATCTGTTTCGTCACAGCGAGATTCGGGCCGTTCTTGAGAAAATTTTTAAAGCCGCGCAGGACGGTAAGTAAGTCAAAACTCGCCTCTTAAAATATAAATTACTCCTCGGGTTGCTGTCTTCGAATTGGCCGCAAGTCCGGATATAAAACCAACAAATACATTTCCGTAGTACTTTTTCACAGTCGCTAGGCTCGAATGGCCGGTATCTGGTTCATTTCTGGGCCTGTCGTGGTGCGCCCACATGGTCTGAGAGATATAAAGACGTGCAACCTGTATTTTGTATCTTTTGCCTTGAATTGTATATGGGTACAGCCAGTGATTGCACCAAACAGTGAGACCATACCGAAATGCGTTGGTTTCGTAACACAAATATAAACGGAACCGCAAAATGGGGTTGTTCGCTGGTACATCATTTAAAGTATCTACAGTAATTTTCCTACTAAGAGTACTACTAATGAAAGCACATCACTGAGCATTCTGCGTGGATGTCCATTTTGACGATTCTAGTAAAGCAGCGTTGGGCAGCTCACGGTGTCGCAAGTATGCTCAATAAATTTCACGTTATTAAACAAATTTTCCCAAAGAAGGAACAGTTTAAGCTGTCAGAAGGCGTTTTTTGTTAGAAAGAGTATTGTGCTAGTGGATTGACTGCAATCGTGGGTGTGCCGGATTAAACTGAACAGAATGTTGATTTTCTTGTGATTCTGTCACACGGTGTACTTTAGTTCCCTACTAGCCATGACTCACACCGGTGGCCGTCCACTGAAGAGTGGATGCATCTATCTTATCCTAATCACAGCAGTTTTTGAATGACAGTTAAAAAGCCGGATGTCTCAATTGTTGGAGTGTCACTTATTTCCGCATTGAACGTTGAGCTACGAGGTCCATCATAGCACATCCTAGTGGATACACCTTTACGAGAATGAGACAGTATGGTGGAAATGATTGACTGTAAGGAGTGCAACAAACATTGATATAACCGTAACTTTTGTTTGACTGCTTGTTTTCCTAAAGTTGCACCTCCCATCCACTCACTGCCTGCGTAATTTTTTAAACGCGACAAGTTTTGCTAGCACCATTCTCTCGAACCTTTGCGCAAACAGGCTCAGTTTCATACGACCTATTAAAACAGACAAGACTGTACTTGTATCTGAAGAAGGACTCGATTAACTTAGCAGGGTATATACTTCTTGGTTGGTAAAGTTACATTAACCCCCCTGAAAAGCCATTCGGAATATTCAGACAAGGCAAACGTTGAGTATTGGCGAATAACGATGGATTTGACGGGCATCCATGGAACACTGTTCACCGTTTACCCTAGATTCCATAATGAAACAGAAATTCTGGGTGACATTGTGAAAAAGAGACATTACATTCGATTTTCACTCTTAATAGTGCACATCTGAGTTAACTCACTTTGTTCCCCTTGAGACTTGAACTCTATTCAGTTGTCGTTGATAGAGAGGTCAACACCCTTGTCTCATAGGCGACTGGATGACTTTCCCATTTGGTGTAGGGACAGTGATGCAAACAGCTGATGAGCAGTGACATAAAGCAAGGTCTAATTTATGGACTCTTATGGAGAGAATAGCGGTCCAAAAAGTATAACCAAATTTTGGTTTTTATGACTGAATGTGAGGGGTCCCCATAAAGCCTGTTTACAACCTGGTTTGACGTCGGCCATCAAGTAGGGCTGGTTTCACCAACTTTGACAGCTGAATGTACGCTAAGGAAGACTGCACAAGCATTGGGTATTCACTGAAAAACACTGTAAGGTTCTATCAGGGAGACTTGCTTAGGATACTCTACAGAATTAACATAACTACACCTCCTGAATTATGGGGTTTCGTTAACGTCAATCCAAAAACATTTTGAGATTAACGGCACTCGTAATATCATAAGCGTGTAATTAATAACGGAAGACTTACTTGACGTCAGTGTGACTTCGTCCAAATTCGCTCTTATTGGTCTGCAAGGATAGGAACAATCTTGAACTTCATTGAACGTCATTACGTCGCTATCAATGAACGGCAAATCCCAAGTGTCCATACGAGAGGGAATGCCAACACACGGTCTCGTGGGGATAACCGAAGCGTGGTTTGCAACTGGTCTACTCAGTTCGGTTGAATTCGAAGTAGAATGATTACAACTGTCTTCCCATAGAAAACGGGTGTTTGTTTCTGGATCCATTCGCAAAATTCTATTCAAAACTAAAGAGGTTTCTTCGTATGTCGTACTGAACATTTTTGTGTGATCGCTTAACACTGTGGAATTGTAGTTTAACGTCTGAGGATGGTTGTGATAGGCATGTGGTTTTTTGTATGCAGTTGTTCTGTCATGTGTTCGAATGTTCTTAAATTCTTCAAAATCCAACTCCTCGTCTTCATCATCGTCATCTTCACAGCCGTAGTCGTAAAAGCTACGTCTTTCCAGTTGTTCACTATCACTTTCATCGATTAGCAATTCGTCACAGTGTGGCCTTCCTTCCCCTGGATGTTGTAACTGAAAGCGTCGCCGTATTGGGGAATGGTCTGACGGGCCAGATTGCGGCTTCATAGTGTTCTCCTTGGGCATAATCTGCACTGGCGTCGACGCTTCCTGCATGAATTTTATCAGTTCGGCATCGGTTTTGAGTAGAAGCTCATTTACACCCAAGACGGCTGGGGAACGATGCAACGGTCGTAGAAATTTTGACTGACTTGTTGAAGGGTTGCCGATCATTTCTGAATGATCATCAGTCTGCAAACTGAGAGGAATCAGATCAGATGAGCTCAGTCGGTTTTTCTCCGTATTGCTACTACTAGATATGCTTAAATGTGACTGAGGAGTTGAGTTAGCTACCCATAGTGGGCTGTTGGTCTCCGTTTCGGCATGAATAATTGGGGTCACTCCGTGGCTTTTTCCTATAACTGGCAAGGTTCTTAAAGTGAATTCTCCCGGCTTACACCAGACCAGCTCATCTGTTGTTGGAACGGCATTATTGGTGCACCAATTTTGATTTGAGTCCTGGGCCCCATTACCTCCTAATTTTCTTAGTCCATTTCGCAAATGTTCACCATGTAGGTAACGAGCAGCTGAAGTCACAGTATTTGACTGTCTGTGTCCAATGGTTTTCTTGTTCTCATTAGTCACGTAATTATGGTTATGCCAATGGTATTGATTATTAAGGCCTGTGTCGAAAGCGTCTGTCTGTGACATGTTGTTACAAATAGTGACAAGACAGTCACTATTCTCAATTGGTGCGCCTGCCGGAATATGCGTTGAATAGATTTCTTGCCACGGATCATCTGGCCATTGTGGGTGATCTGTATATGACGACATTGTCGGGCTGCGTGTTGTCAGTGATTGTCCAATTGGTTGTGCTAAGTGGGATGTTATTCGAATGACCGTCCTCTCGTCAGACTTCGATGAAATTAGGTTAGGCGGGTGTGACATGAAAGTGGACACAAAGGAAAGTGATGTCGGAAGTAAAGTTTGGTGATAAGTTGGGCATGTATGTGATGACGCTTGTTGTCTTATCCGCTGCTCATTTTTAATCACATTGTTGACTGTTGGAATGGTTGACCGTTGGGAATAGTTATCACATATGTAGGCTGTCGAACTGGGTTTAAGAACGTTCCAAGTTGAACTGTTGCAAACAGAAATATTTTCATTGCTTCCTTCACTGGATTGTACATCCAGGTTTTGTGTCGTTTGTCCGTTACTGGGTAACAAATGCAGGGTTGGTAGTTGAGGTGATCCTGTAATATGAGACAGGTCCAATGACTTGGAATCATCAATTCGTTTCCTTGTTTTATCCAGGGGATTACTAATGGAATTAATGAGATCCACAGAAACTGTACCCAGTTTTAGTTGAGTAATTGATTGTGGTTTCTCTCTGACAGTACCTCGTATAAAACTGTTTGCCGGTGCAATTGTGTCAGTGGCACTGTTACTTTCAGTTGGCTTAGGTGTCAACAGTGAAGCTGCACTTACGTCTTCGTTTGTGTAATTTACCTCCAATGACGTTTTCACAAGTGGAGAAATTGGCAAGGAATCACTATTTGTGTATGCATTAAGTCCGTTAGCTCTCGTTCCAAAAGTTGGTGAATTTGTTGTTGACGTTGATGAAACCTTTTTCTCTTTCGATGAATTTGGTATAAATTTGTAAATGGTTTCCGACGTTGAGCCAACATCTGTTTTCGGAATGGTCTGTCGAAGGTTAGCGGTGCCATTCTCTAGAGTCCACACTAATTCATTTGAACTTCTTTCTGTTGACAGAATAAGCATCTCCTCAGTATAGTCATTTGGTCCCCATTTGGAAGATAATGAAAATTCCAGTGCATTTTGGTTTATGTTCACTTTCTGAGACTTACTATTTCCATTGTAAGATTTACTCGACATACCATTGCCCGTTGACATGAAGTATGCTTCCTCACTAATGCGAGAGTTGGCCTCTCCTGCTAGTTCGTAGAAATATGGATTGGTAATTTCGACTTTTACTTCCTTCACGGATGCTTCACATTCCACCGGCGTAGCGGTCTGAGGATGATGAGCGGAAATTAAGTGTGAACCCGAGGGGTTTTCTATTAGGTTAGACAGTTGAGTAGCAAGTCGCCTTGAAGAAGCATTAGTCCTGAACAGATTTGTTGAACTGATTGTTGTAGACGTGGCCATTCCAGGTTGTGAACCGAGCCGCATATCAGCGTACTCGATTGGACAATCCAACTCGCCAATCATGATTTGTGTTGAATTAAGTTCCGGACAGCCAGACTCCTGGTCACTGCGAAGTTGGTCAAGACTCTCGCTGCCCTCCTCGGACGGTTCAAACTCGCTTCCCTCCTCTGTAATGGTTTCCAGAAACGCATTGCTATAAACGGAGACAAGTGGAATTTCTACAACCTCCACAGATTTTGCATTATCTGGAACCAGCGGATTAGAGGTCATCATTCAGTTCGGTTGAACAACATTCCCATCCAACTATACCATGTAGCCAAGATTCCCATTACATGAGTAGGCGACGAAAGAAGAATTCTCACATTATTGACAGCTATCCTTTGCTTGCTAGCAATGACCACAACCAATTATCCCGGGTTTATGAACCTGTCTATTCAATGCGCCCCGACGGCGTAAAAACTGTTGGTGCTGTGAAAAAATCCATCCGGTGAACAGGATGGACGACGCACGTGTGTGTGTTTGTGCGTGCGCGCGTACAACCACATTGAGGTCAGTGGACTGGCCTAGTCGACTTCAGCACGAGATCGTGTGCACAGCACCAGACTACGACCACACAGGCTCAGTCTTCTGACCTTCTCGTGGTTGGTCAGCTGGTCTACGGGCGTTGCCCCGATTTGGCTGGCCTGAACTGGACTTCGTCACCCGCGTGTTACCAGCCCGAATTCAAGAGTGGTGTGTGTTGCCGCTCGTTCGCCTGTCTCTGAATTTATTTGTCTATCTGACGCTCACAAGCACGCATGCACGTGTTCGCTCCGCTTATGCGTACGTACAGTGGAGTTGTCCCAGCAACCGGCCACGCCTTGTAGCCTTAACAATGTGCTATTAATGAGAGGGAAGGGTTGGGTAGGATGCCTTTCAATTAAGCCCAATTGATCGCAAACTAAATGTTGTGCAACAAATGGGAAATACATGTCTAGATCATGTGTACATTACTTCAGAAATGCATAAAAGACAGTCACTCAGACGCCAGTAGTCTCACGGAAAGAAGTTCACTAGGTATGTCAACGAAGAGTGAGCAAAGTTTTTGTCACTTTAAGTTAGTAGGTTGAACTGCAGGTCGTTATGAGATCTATCTGCAGAACCTTGGTTTGGAAGAACTCCACGATTGAAGGAGAAAATCATTTCTTCACTCTAACTATATGGGCGAGTGAGTAATCTGCCAACTCGAATGAACACTGTGAAAATGCAACATAGCTGGCAGATTTTAGACATACAATAGAGTGCGCTATGGGAGTAGCTGTTCATCAACCACTTTTTTTTACAGCGGAGATTATTTTTTGTTGAGAAGAGTCACGGTTGTGAAATGTCGGGGTTTCGGCTAACAGAAACGGAGCTCTACGAGATGGGCTGAGAAACCATTTCGGAAGCTGAAGCGTTTCACATTGGGACTCGACTGCCCAGTCAACACATTGCGTCAAATGAAGTGCATCAACGGTGTGACTACCCTGCTGGATTTCCGGTAGATAATTACTCATGCAATATGAGAAGCAGTACTGGTTGATCCTAATCCTCAGGTTTAGGTCATATTAGCATGACTTTGACACTGATGAGAATCATGCTCAACTTGCACCAGTTGATTCCGATCATTACTATATAGTTTCCGACGCCCACTTGACGAAACGTGTCACATCATTAACACGGTTATATAACCAAGCACCATATATGGCCTGACAACTAAGGTGCATTTATCCTCTTCGCCTCACTATAAATCATTTTTATTGAGTGCATCCAATATTTTTGACCGTCTTAGGCGATCTGAAGTTGTAGCTTGTCTTTCCCTGGACGAGTGCTGGCATTCATCTTCCTATCTGACACCTTGGAGATCAAGGGTGAAATACCTGGTTTAGAGCAGGCATTTAGTGCCAGTAAAGCGGTCAGCTGAAATTATCTGTCAATTTCCCGGAACTGACAAAACACAAACTGCAGGGCGTTCTTACCAGTTGGACAACAACACTTATACGAAATGATAACCACTTTTAGCGAGTGGATCATTTTGGTATTGATATGTTCGCCGAGCTTGGCATTTAGGTTGCAAGCTAGGCGAACATATCAATACAAAAACCATCAACCCGAGCTATGAACAACACCACCACTGTTCCCAACCATCAGAGTGCACCATGTCAAGCAGCCTCGTTCCAAACGTCATAAAATCTACAGTACAGTTGTTTCTAACATCAGAAGCCGTCAAGCAGTCTGTAGCACGCAAGCCATAGGCTGGACAATCACCTCAAATTGGGAGACTACCAACGTTCCCGGCATTCATAATCTGCGTATGATCTCCACTGGTCTCTGTATCCATTGCTAGCAATACAACTGTGTTTAGATAAATTACTTTTCATCAATACTACAACATACGTTTATTCATAACCTGTCGATGCTCTTTGCTAACAGCCGCTTGAGGCGTGATCTAATTTTTTCGTACTACTAAAACAATGTTTCTGGAATACTGAACAAATTGTTTAGTTGGTCACTCAGAGTAGTCAATCCTCATACATCTCGGAAATCGTACGCCTGAGCTTGTTTATTACCAGCTGACTGCTTTAAAATCAGGTGACTTAGAAATTGTGGATAACCGGAGTTGGGTTGAGGTACTCAACCAGTGAATTATAGTTCCACTGTTGTCTGAAAATCGGTTTGTATATCAAAAGCCACACGTCAGAGGTCGAAATCGTTTGCCGTGCAACCTCGTTTCTACCCGATACTTTTTGTGGCACTCACAACTGGTCAGCACGACGTTTAAGCAAGTTTGAATTGTTGTGTCTTCACACGATGAAACTGTTTCTGCATTGTCCAAAAAGCCGCCTGTTATTCGAGAAGAACATTTTAATTCTTTTTCACGACCCATGTTGAGACGTTGCGTCATTTTGTGCTCTGTGATCCACGAAATGGACAGTAGTTTCAACCGATTTCTTACCGGCTTTCTACTTGTTGGCTTGGCAGTCATTCCTTCCAGCGTCTCGGATGGAATAGGTCTTAGATAAACAAAACAGCGTCCTTATACGCTAACACAACTTACTTCTCTAGTGAGAATGCAAAAATCGGTTAGTCAAATCACATTTGTTAAATAAGACCTTTCTTTCTACCTCTCTTTATCATTCCAACTAGCAATCAGTTCATTCTACTGCATAGAAATTCCCAATCATGAGGCGAAAAGTTCCTCCTCTCACGACTCACCGCTTACTCATAGGATCGTTGATCTCAAAGTCTCCCTTATATTCTCTGATCGATACTGCGTGACTGGCCATGTTCCACAAAACCTCATATCTGGCGACAGCGTTCGTTCGAAGTAGGAGCCCCAGCAATAGTCGTGTAAAAGGAGACAACACGAACAAGTGTGGATCAGAGGTCAAGTGAGCTATGAAGAAGACTTACACAATCGTAAGCAAAGATGGTTGAGTATGTCGCGTTGCACATTACCCCTACTTAAAAGCGATAAACTAGACATCACTACCCACAAATAGGAGATAAGAAAGGTAGGTTTAACTGCCCTTATTATGTTTTCAAATGTCTCAGTTATCCACCAGATTACCTGAACTTTGTCGTCCTGGGTTCTTCGAATGTGTCGAGCGCACTCGTTTGTCGGCATCATGGGCTGAACGTCCAGGCTTACCGAATCTAACTTATGACGAACGCAAGTTCAAATGTAACCTAAACAATGCTCACAACTGATCGCGGCTTTTACTTTCCCGTAGATATTTTAGCTGGTCCACTGTGTAAAGCATTCGAGTTTCATCTTGATCGTTTTGTCACCACGGCTATTTGAACTTTGGCCGCGCTTTCATGAAGCAACCAAGTTGACCACTGCACCATCGTGCACATAGTCGGTGAAGGCGATTTATCGGAATGTACCGTTCGAAAGGGGTTAGGCAGAACGTTGATAAGTATGCAAATGTTGCACTTCATCTTACTCAAAATCCTTACCGCCAACTAGAGAAGATGCTCTTATTAAGAGGGTGAACAGGCAAATTTACGTTCAATACCCTATCTAAACGGGCTGCCTACGCCGGAAATGCTTTTAGTACACCACTGGCCAGTCGGAAGAGATACTAAAGATAATGGACATATATATGTTACGACGACGTATACAAATCTGACTAGCGCGAAGAATCAACGCAGATGTAGTTCTCTAGAGCGGGGACATGTGGTTCATCATTCAACTTGAGAAGAAAACTTTTTGGCTTTATAGTGTGGTCATTCTGGAAAATACTGGCAGAATATTTCGTGACAGCATCTCCAAAAAGTGAATTTAAACTGAGTTACGACGCACTAATTCAGGAGATCAAGCCGAGATTTCGGACGACTCGACCATCCAAATTATCAAGTTCCGGTAATGACACATTCGACATCTTAATGACGCTGCCAGTCAGCTGCTTACTAATACATGCTGAGGTAAGCTGTCAAAGTGTTTGATAGACAACAGTTGGATTTATTTGCTGGTCAGTGCTCATCAAGCTGATTATTCGATACGTTATAATCGCAGAACTTTCAAGGTTGAAGACAGCGGTCGTGTTTTGACGAACTCTGTCGTCTGCTATTTCAAGTTGCGAAAGCTGCGATCAAATGTGGGTGATGTTCAACTTGAAAATTATATCTGTAATCTCAGCTTCTCTCAGCTAGCAAATTCACCACGACGCCCGTCAATTACTCGAGTCTTTGAGATAATTAAGCATAGATCCAAACTCAAACGTTAGATCGATAACTTGCACCAAACGTCGTAGGATTGCTTGGTTGTGCCGCAACACAATAAATCTAGACATGATTGGACTGAATCTCTGAACCGTACTCAACACGATGTACAAAGCAAATGCAAAAATAGGAAGTCATCAGTTGTCTGATTCACTCGACAGATTCACAATTCTTGACTGCTCAGACACAAAAGAATATGCGCCAGTCAGATTTGTACGTTGAGTTGTTGAAAAATTTCCAGACAAAAATACGTTAATAATTTCAGTTGAGCGTAATCAGCTAAAAGCAGTGCGCAAAAGATCTTCCATTGCACACCATATTTGGAAGGTCAAAAGTGAAGTATACAGGACGTTCACGCTGTAGAAAATTAGCCCCTGAATAACCTGTAGTTTACCGATCAGTAGCAGCCGTGGCATGGAGAATTTCGGGCAGTAGGTGACCAGTACTCAAGCCACCCGCAACTTGACAGGACGAGATGTTTTCCAAGACTCAGCTCTAGTTAGCTCGATTCACTTAACCTATACGAACTATTTTATTTTCCCTATGTAAACACAGGCAGCTAATGCATGTGTCTGGCAAGATACAGTGAGATAGCTCTGTGAGCACCTAGTAAAAACCGGTCAAATAACCTTACCCAAGGGCCTGTGACATGATCCCATACGGATAAGCACACTTACCAAAGCCAATAACTGCTCTTCCTATCCGACTAAATGGTCAGATAACAGAGACAGCTTTAGGACAACACTAACTGATGTTACCTAACGAGAAACCAAAAAGAAACTCCGCTGTTAATAGAAAGAACTGGTTCCCTTGATGAAGTTGAATAAATGAGTGAGATATCGCAAATCAAACAATGTTCCCCAACGTCTGCGAATTCGCTTATACAAATTTTGTCTGTATATGTATCATTTTGCACACAAATGTGTGAAAGTACTCCGATCATATACGCTGCGGCCAAACATCTCTGACCTCAGGCGGTCTGTCGAAACTCACACTGAAGTGTGTCAGCAAAGGTTGAAATCGCTGAAGGAGAAACAAAGAAGTTATGGAATATTTTAAATAGCCCGTCAATTTTTTGTCGAATAAAGTATATGTATTTTCGCGGTGTTATTCTACAGGGTACATAAGTAAATGTGACAAAATCGCTTGATAATTCGTTTTGTCTTTTTATAAGTACGCCGGTATTTCTTTAAAATCTGGATAGGTATGTAACCAACCTGTCGTCAGAAATGGTATCATACACTCAAATGGGCATTCCCTCTGGGACTAAGGTCTATCTTATCAACACAAAATTGAGTGAAGTGGGTTACACACTCAGTTTGAAAATCTTCATGATCAAGTTCACTGACATTGGCCAACACTTGGAAAATTAAAGGTGACTGGAAGCAAAACTGGTAGATGTTATCTCACAGTATCAAATTATAGCCAAATGCATCGTGAGGAGTATGATGCAAAATTATAAGTTGATGGTGCTAAGTCTGGACAAATGCTCGGGGTTTTGTTAAAAGAGAAAGCGGTTGAAATGTTTGAAATACTTGATGACACTCAGGGGTTCCTGTTGGACGGTAATTCCAACAACGTCCGAGAAATGGATAAAGAAGTTTGCAGCAGGTTGGAGAATAGTGAGGATAATTGGTATAACATTTGCCGAATAATGCAGGCTGATGAATTCAAATGGCACATGCACGTCGCACATATGCGAACTGACCAAAACCCATAAATCTAGCACCCCACTCCGGCCAACTGTTTTCATGTGTAACAAACCACAGTATGAATTAGATCTTTGGCCAGTAGATTTGTTTGAACCAACCAGAAAACAATTTAGTAAGTAGCCTAAAGAACAGTTTTGAGTTCGCAAATTTTATAGATGGTTTAAATTTTCAGGGTAGATTGGTGTGTTCGTTTGATATGATGCCCCTGTTTACTAGCATTCCGCTTCATGAAATAGTTGATAGCATCTATATTTACTGCAAAAAGCAGTTTTCCATTCCCCGTGATCGAATTGCAACCACTGGTACTTTTGTGTGCATATAATGTTAGGTTAAATTTTCAGAAGTTTAGTTTTTGACAAGTGGATGGGGTTGCGTTGTGCAGTTCTCTGCGTCAAATAATGGATTTCTTCACGACTATTCACTCTCCACATAAGTCTGCCAAGACCAGTGTTGTACAAAAGCTAAGAGAATGACAACCTGGCCATTTTTGAGAGCTCAAGTGATTGAAACATGCTATTCTTGAAATTAGACCAAGCTCAGCTTGAACTAAGGCTAACGAGAGAGAACAAGGAAAATGACTATCTTCCGTGCTTGGACATACTAATCACCCGAAAGCTAGATGACATAGTAGAACAGTCTGTCTATACTAGACTTAATTAGACGGAAATCTATATGCAATCCGAAAGCCTCTGCCCAGTACAGTATAATACGAGCCTAGTCAAGGCCGAGGTTATGCGCAACCTACAACTGCATTTAAGCTCGCTGACGGATACTCCGCACGTCTACAGGTAGCCCTGGAAAACGTAGCAGCGCCGTTATTTCAAAAACCGGAGTAACGACGGTAACGAAGAAGACAGTGTATTTAGAACTCCCGTTCCCAGGAAACAGCTGGTCAACAGCTGTATAAAAGTGTCTAACAGCCAGCGTATGCAGGGCTTATAATGCTGTAAATCCACGCCCAGTACAGCGGATCGGAAATTTTCCAGACTTCTTATTTCAACAAGAAAATTGACGGACACTGTTTTACACAGTTGACACTGTCATCAAGAAGTACATGGTTCTTCCCTCTGATTCGGAACCGGTGTTCCACCTGCGGAGCGCTTATACCATGGCTGTGATTCCTTGACATGTTTCATACAACATCAAAACAACTGTTCCCCAGTTGGATGCCGATTGTGCATGCCAATTGGTTGTAGAATATTTGCTAAATTTTCTGGATGTACTTACTTTATACTCATGATCAAATCAAAGTGCACCATTTTCCTGGTCAGTATCTGTACCAATGATTTGGTTATCTGATTAATGCCGTGTAATTACCCATTCGGCTGCATCGTTCTCTTTTTTTGAAATTCTTTGGAACATCCATTTTTGAATATATCCAACTTAGTTCTTCCGACGCTTCTGTGCACACTTTGATACCTGTACTCACAATATTCGGGTTTTCTCGCCTACACTCGTCTATGAAGAGGCTTATATTATTCACCTGGGGATCACGGCTACAAACAAATATTTCCGCTTGCCTTTTCTACGCTTTTTCCTGTCCAAAACGACCCTGTAGAATTCGGGTGCCACCTTGTGTGGAAATGCTGCTCAATGTATTGGAGGAGGCTTGCCATATGTTGTCGATCTTTATTCGTTGCTGCAGTCTTCAAGGTTTTAGAAGGTGAGACAGTCGAGCCCGAACTTTAACTCGAGACCATTTTCCCCCCCAAGCTCCTAAATTCCTAGGTGGAGGTATCTGACTGTGTATTCATCACTTACTGTTGTCCCAACCTGGCCAGAAGTTATTCTAATCTGACCGCCTTAATTTATACAACACATTAACTGTGCTCTCATGTTGTCTGATAATCCAGTTTAATGGTTCGGTACAATTGGGTTGCTATGGCTCGTGCAAAAGCGGTCTAAAGTTTTCGTCTCAAATGATGTTCAACTTCTGTGCACAACAAACAACAGTGGATTACTTTGTCGTGCCCTACACTTACCTGACTCCAGCCGATTAGAGGCCACCAACCGGCCGATGACCCTCAAATTTAGTGTGGCCGCTGCTGACACCCCAGTTGGGAGTAATCGGCCTGCGATTATAATATAAACTGAAATGTGTTCGGCCATATGTATTCATGTAGCCAAATGTTTTCATTAATAAACGGGTAAGGACTCTTGCTACACGGCGTTCCGCGGCTGGCTTCACCCATCTTCCTAATTATTCCCGGAGATTTTTACGTGACAAGCAACATCGTGCGCCACTAGATTTTGTCCCATTCATTGACTAAACACTCCAGTGTCGCATTGCTAGGATTCTTTTTTACATTTTCCTCGTTCATTTATCATAGCTGTCATTATATACCAGTGGCTATAAAAGTAAACGAAAGTAACCAAAAGTGGGGATGTATGAACATAAGGAGTGACTACGATAGGTTGATCGTACGGGTCTAATCAAATTTTCAAAGATGCGAGTGATTACAGCCTTCGAGATGTTCTTCAACCAGATGTTGATGACCTGAAGCAGGGCACCAGGCTCAGTCATTGTGTTAGTCATTGGATATGAAGCAATTTTTTACCGGTTTACGTTTACCCTCCATGCACTGAGCGTGATATGATGATGGCAGTGTTCTACTTATGAACATAAGAGGTTGATTAGATCTAACACTTCAGAACTCAGTGTTCCGGATAAAATTATTCCTCGGCTCAGCTTCTTTCCAAAAGGCCGCTGAACTCAGTGAAAGTGTTTATTTCAATTATATCGATCACAAGGTAACAACCGCCGATAAAGTCGTCCTCCGGGACTGATTTAAATTGGCTCGTGACGCTGGTAGAGCAGACAAACTTAAAAACGGCTAATATGTTTAAAAAAAATGCAACTACCCATCAATTCTACTAACAGAATTCTACGCCGGTTTTAAAATCGCACATCGTCATAAACTAACCTGAGCAATCAACGATCTCCTCTTCCAATTATTATGAACACTTCACTGATGTCACTAAAGCGAACTGTTCAAAAGCGCACTTGAGATATCTGAGGTTAGGCGTGAGCTATTCCTTTACTGTTTCGACCTATTTAGTCTCCGTTATTCTCGTTGCGGTTGGGCGTAATTATTTGACCACCAGGGAGTGATGGCTCTGCCTCGTTCTTGAGTTATCACCCAACAAGGCGCGGTATCAAATGAATTATAGTGTTATTGCAGTGATCCGTAATGTTGCTGTTTCTGTCCGATATCAATAGTTCGGTACGAGTGGAAAACTTCCAGATTAGTAGTGAAAAACAAAGTAGGGCGAACAACTTGTTTATCTGTGAATTTCCAGGCTGAATATATAGCATATCAAAATTATACGAGTGAATCATTGGTTGAGCGATGTGATAGTTGGGACCATCAAATGAAGCTCTGGTTTGCCTTTCATTAAACATGTTTTACCTTCAAACTATTTATGGTAATGTGGTCGCCCTTAAACCTGAATTTTATTGGTTGGTATATCCCTTAGTCACCTGTACCACGACGCCAAAATGCAAACATCATGTGGTCAACCGAAACAACCTGGGTTTACATGCAACTACACAACAGTCAACAACCCACCGTAGCTTTGCTTTCGTAGAGTTGTCCGAGAAACTGAAACTTCTGTTGTGGCGCAGGTGACGCTTATTGGTTTCACAAGTAGAAATAGAAAGCGAACGGCTTACAGCATGCTGACGAGTAGGTGGATAGGATGGTTGCCGCGCTCTAGAGGAACAATCCATCCTTCCTAACAGTGACCGTTTCTGGATGTTCAATTAAACGTGTACGTTTTGTAGCATCTATGCTTCTCACGCCGAGTTGGCGGTGTTTGTACGAATTTCATGTTCACCTTCAGTGAGTTTGAGCCTCACTGCCCCTATGATTCCTATTTTCAAAAACTAGCAGCTCACCATAACCGATTCAACACAGTCATGGTGTCGGCCACAGTCGCTGGAAACACAGCTGCTACGATGCCGAACAGTTAAGCTAAAAAGTGACGGAAGATAAGAAAAACGCTCGACATTTAGTTCGCCAAAATCTAGTCGACAGATAAGATTCTGGTCCTGGATTGTCAGATCATAGCACAAGAAGGGCGCATGGTGGGTTATTTAATCAGAAACCGATAGATTACGCCAGTGCTCGGGTGGGAAAAGTCCCTGGAGGAAATGAAATGCCACACAAGGCGGGTCCAAAACTGTGCCAGTCGTAAAAAGAGGGTGCGAAAATCGTGAAGTATCTGGAATTTCTTGGTATCAGTGTTTTGTCGGAATTTCGCCTGAAACAACGACATGCTTTGGTCAGCAGTGACGACTTCCAATACAATGAACTGTCCAGTCCTTGAGATCAAGGCTGAGAATACTTAGTAATATAAAATGGATGACCTGACGATTTTAACTGTGAGTGATTTGTAATGAAACAGTTTACTTCTTTTCGCATATTGAAGTTAACAAATCGTTAGATGAGACCTGTCCGTCCTTCACGATTACTTGCAAGTTAGTACGTACAGCTGAGTTAAAGTTTCATAACAAATGAGTGATATGAATATAGAGCTTTTCTGACGTGCTACTTTGGTATCGTTTAGAAGACAATCAGATGAAAAATTCATGTAATATATGTAGAATACAGAAATGTATGAACGCAAAGCATCAAATCAGTATATGAAGCAATTCTTTTCTCTACCGATCTTGAATACTACAATGAAAAGAATTAAATCCTGCGATACTAATGTTACATGGACATTTAACATAATTCCGTAACATACTTACGTTACAGTGAGCGGGAGGTATTTCTGTCATTTGTTAAGCCATGACTTCCACCTTACACGATCGTTTCGTAGTGCTATTGATTTTGTTAATCAACTAATGTCAGAAACATTCACAAGGGTCAAACAGTGGGTTTTGAATTGATCACTTGTTTTCCATAGGCCACCATATTCGCAACTAAACAGTATTCGAAAAGTACGCAGACTACAACATGAGATATACTGTAAACACTGCTTACCTTATGAACGCTACTGAGAAGGAGAATGCAGTTCCAGGATTTTAACCTGTAATATCGTGGTATTATCAATGTCAACGGTCCCATAATTGGCTTTGCAGAAGAACCTGTCTGCGGTCTCAGCGCTTGATGAGCAGCCGGTGCAATTAAGACAATTCACGAGGTTGCTATGACGTGTGATAAACGATTTGTTTTCAAGTTGACCGTCACTCACATTTGATCG